>JAJOZX010001978.1:677500-765220 GCA_023014485.1 Bathynomus jamesi
ACATTGTTTGGGTTTCTTAGAAAAGGAATGACATGCTGGGATAGAATAATATCACGAAAATACTGTCCATCCCAACTCTGACCATTTGGCTTCAGCACCCACATGAGCTTCTTTGCAGTGAACAAAACAAACCCACTAACACAGTCTGGACTTTTTAATAATTCGCGATAATGTTCATTGTCATCGATTTCATCTTGTGTTGTGGCCCACACTCGATCATTTTGGTAGTTAGGCCGACGTGTTACGTAAACAAAAAATTCATCGGAGACAGCTAAATGCATGAAATCATCCACATCCCAATCTTCAAGATAATGGGCAAACCACATTCTGTCATCGATGTTAAGTTGAGTTTTTCTTGGCTTTGGAAGTTCATGCCAAGGCTTTAAACCTTGCCTATGACGGTACAGTCGAATGATCTCACCACTAACGATCTTTCCTCTCAACACTTCGATCTCTAGAAAGTTTAGCACAGCTGTTTTTCCGCTTACGCGTACCGCAACCCATGAACGTGTTATAACGGTGGCTCCAGCATCACGAGCTTCCCGAAATGTTATTGCTCGTATGCGATCTATCACACGTTGCCTCTCCGAGTCACCAATTAATTGAGAAGCCATTATATTATCACTTTATCAGATAGAGTAATTTTAATACCTGCAATAAATAACTATTTCGATATAAGTAAACATGTAAGCTGAAAATGGGGGAGGGGGGGGGCTAAGGTTTTTGGAACCCCTTATATATATATATAAACTTAGCGATTAGATGTGATTTCTGCCAACGACTAAACGACTTTATCTACATGAATTGGAATGATAGGGAAATAACTCTTGTCTCGAACGCGAAACACGTCGTGGGGATCAAATTTTTATGTGGCGCATGTACCTAGGGCGGATCGAAAATGAGGTTTTTAAACTTGTTTTCGAAATTCAAATATGGCTAGTGCGGAAAATATGTGGGTGCTATAGATAATGACTGTGCATAAATATTAGTCCTGCGAAATTATATCTTCAGGTGCCACAAAGCCGTCGAAAAAAGTGAAATATAATGATTTTCTTATATTCTGCATTAGTACAATAACTGAAACTTACTTGTTATTATTATATATTAAGTGTTCCAATTACCAAAATAGTTACTGAATTACGCAGCTCTTAGTTTATTTAGATCAATGTTCTTTTGATTAATGATCTAAATAATCCAGAACTCACCACGAGGAGGTGGCTGCGTGTCGAGCTCCACCCATGCCCTCCCAACCACCCATCCTTGCGCATGTTTTTTTCTATTAACGTTTTATTTAAACTTTATATTCAGCTTTACTTTCGAATGATGGCATTTTTTTACGTGACTGAAGTGTTGATCTTATGAAGCCATCTCGCGCGTTCAATCCAAATACTTTTGATGATGCTTCAGTCACTAATTTTACCATTCTTTCTACTACTTGTGTATGACAAGGGAATTTCTCGAATGGAGGGGTACTCTTGTTTTCTATGAATTCTTCAATCTCATTTTCTGTCAGGTGTCTTGTCACAGGTGGTTCAGTGACAATGCATTTTTGCCAATTAATTAAATCAGTATAATCAGCAGCTTCAAATTGAATAACAGGTACTGTGAAACGCCTCACAACTTTTTCCTTGTTTGTTTGCCTTGCTTTCTTTATTCGCCTCCACGCTAATTCTCTTATGGCGCTGCGGTCATCATGAATCATTGATGCTAGAATATTTTCTGGATTTGCAAAAAATGCATTTCTTTGTATGACAGGGTTTACAATATTCTTTACTTCGTCATTCAGTGTTCTTGTTAGTTCAATAGTTTTGAAAACATGTTTTGAGCCATTGACAAAAGACGTACTTTGCTTAATAGAAAACCACATTGGGATGTAGACCTTCATTATAAAAGAAGCAATGTTCATGAGGTTCTCAGATGGACTTACAGTTGAAACGTATAGACGAAGCAAACGATTTGCTGTAGTCAGCCATCGTGAATGTGCCATTTTGCCTGGACTACGATGAACAAAATCTGGAGAGCAATATCCCTTTGTTATGGCCTGATGAATATCAATTAGATATTTTTGGTCGGTGCTAAGATCTTCACAGTCTACAGTTGGTTCCTCAGCATCAATCCTTTCAAACTCGACAATAGGAAGACTCTCACAGTTCTCTAATTCCCTGCCAATAGGACCGGTGAATCCGCGGGGGCCAGATGTTTTTCCATCCAGCTTTGCAACTAAATGGCGTAATGGCAATTCATTGGCATGGAGCTGGCACACTAAATGTTGAACTGGCTTCTTCAGCTTCAATTCTATAAGCCTTATAATGCCTCCCTTTTCTCCAGTGTTGACTGCTGCACCATCGCATCCAATGGCAACAAGGTTTTCCAGGTTCATGTCATTATTTCCAATATACTCAAACATTCCTTTACATATTTCTTCAGCTGATCCAGAATTCACAGAATAATGGCCCAAATAATCTGAACCAGGTTCTCACTAAAGTGATATGTTCTTCTGTTACCTTCTTCTGATATACTTTGGACTCTTTTTTTTCTTGGAAGAGTGTAGAATCTTTTCGACCATCAAAATAGATTCCTCTGATTGGGACCTGATTTTGATCTTTCATAATTTCTGATCTCTTCTTTTGTCTTTCTCTTCTGATTTTACTCCTATCCACTACTTCAGATGTATTGTCAATAGAAACTTCTCCAATATCTTGCAATACTGCACTAACAATGAATGCTGCAGCTCGATCTGAAACTGCAGTCCTGTCACAAGCAGTAGCCACTGAAGGTAGATTTGTAGTTTTCCTTTTCTTGAATAATTGTTCTTCAGGTTGTTCGAGCTTTCTCTTCGAGCTAACTGGCTCTGGAAATGTATCGTCTGATATTTCGCCAGATTCACTTTCACTATTTGATGTCGATGATGATAATTCAACATTTGTATCCTGCAATTTCTCCTGTGAAGATTCTTTGGTGAGCCTCACAGCTTCTTTTTGCTTTCTTAGCAACGTAGGTGCTTTTTTCTTTGAGAGTGTAATATCTACTCTATCAATAAACATATAGTTTAGACTATCTGAGTAACACCAACAACAGAACACCCACCTGCTACGAGAGCGACAGCTACACTGAACCGAGGTACTCACGTGACAGCTGAGTGAGCTGACTATAGAAAACTGTTTTTAGAGAATAGAAACTTTTTTTAAAGGTTGACTGAGCTATTTTTATACAAGTGTGAATCAATTCTTGTCTATTGTGCATCGTGGACTCTTCTGTAATTATTGGTTAAAATCTGCTTTTTTCAATTTTTTTCAATATTGAAGGTCATTGTGGCACCTGAAGATATTAATGTTATGATTTTAAATTTATACAAGCTTATTTTCTCACTACTCCACACATTTTCCACACTAGCCAATTTGAAAATTCGAAAAATGAGTTTTTCACTCCACCCTAAATTGTACACAGACTGTAAATTCTTTCGCGGTCTTTAAAGAAATGGAGATAGCAGAATCGAATGTTTCAAAAAAGAATGAAATAATGGGGACACATGGGTCCGGAATGGTCCCAACGAAAAACCGGGTGGATGAGAGAGAAGACGAAATAACGAATAAAAGCATAATAACGAACAACAACTTAATAACAAATAACGATATAAACAATATAATACGGAAGGAAGACATAGATGAAAGAAAAGAAATAAGTAAAAGTTGCGAAGTAGTCAAACGGTCCAACGAGCGAAAGGATAAAAAGATAATAACTAAAAACAGAAAATAAACAGCCAAAGAAAAATAATGATAACGCCAAAATTAAGAACTTTGAAAATAATAAGAAAAGAAGCAGAAGCGTAGAAAATATCGTATGTAAATACTACGCGAAAGGAAACTGCAGATATCGGGATGGGCAATGCATATATTATGCACATCCCACATTATGCAAAAAGCATTACATAAGTGGATGCTGCAAATTTGATAAGAAATGCACGTTCTACCATCTTACGGTCTGTAACACTTATGCAAGATATGGGAGTTGCAAATACGAAAAAAAATGCCGATACCACCACCCTCAAAGGAACGCAACGAGTGAACAGGAAAAACGAACATCAAAGAAGAGTGCCAATTTTTTAGATGCAGCCAACACATTTCAGCTGCTAAATACCATCCAGCGATTACAAAACCAGCTGAGAAATATAAATATAGGAATCCGAGAGCCGGACAGAAGGTACGAACAAAGGCACTTCATGCGTTATCGGGACAACAGGTACCGACAAAGATAATAAGAGATAAATTCTCGGAGGACTACAAGGCAACGAAAACGGCACCCCCATTGGAAAACAAATCGGAACCACCTATATGCGAAAAGAAAGAGAAAAAATAAAAATAATCCTAGCCAACATACAGGGCCTCAAATCAAACCATTCCACGAACAAAGTTGTATACCTGAAAGGACTCGTGCAAGAAGCCGGAGCAGACTTTGCATGCCTCACGGAAACTCATCTAAAGGACTGCCAGGTGAACTGTGAAAATTGTGAGCCCTGTATTGACAAAAAAGAAATACAAATTGACAACTATAACATCCTCCGAGCCGACAGAACAGTGAGACGTAAAGGAGGATGTGCTATTTACACACGCGAAAGGCACATAGTAGAAATGGCTATAAGTACCTCAAACAACTACGTAGAATGTGTAGCAGCAAAAATTGAAAAATTAAATATGGTACTAATTGTAATGTACAGACCCCCAAACACGCCAACCTCAAAATTTTCAGATTCCATTACAGAGGTAGAAACTTGGTAAAAGATCTTACACTCTCCAACCCAAAATATTTTTCTCTGTGGTGATTTTAATTTCCCATTCATGAAATATAAAAGGATAGGAAAAAATATATGTATACACCAGGACAAGGGGGGCACACGAGAACACCAGGAGTAGGTAAAAATGCTACTAGCTCTAGCTGATGAATTTATGTTAACGCAAGAAATAACAGAAAACAAAAGAAAAAACAACTGCCTAGATTTGGTATTGTCAAACAACAGTAATCTAATCGATAATGTAGAAATATCCCCAACTATGATATCGGACCACAATATCTTGAAATAACAACTTATAAAGGCAACAGGAAAGGAAAGAACACGCACAAGAGAAAGAAGCAAATTCGAAATTTTTAATTTTCACTCCAAAGCTATAAACTGGGAAGATGTGACATCCAGCATGGAGGTAATAGATTGGAAAACCATTTTCGAGGCCAAGACAACGGAGGAGATGCTAATGACGTTAGAGGAGAAGACGTTAGAAATTGTGGAAAAACATGTCCCAAAGATACAACAAAGAGGAAAGAGAAGCAGGTTCGAAAGACAAAAGAGGGCATTGTTTCGAAAGAGAAAAAGATTGACTGCAAAATTAAGTAATTGTAAAGATAACAACATCAGAAAAATATTAACTGATAAACTGCAAAGTATCGATGTCGTCATACAGGAACTAATCGAGAAGCATACAGAGAAAGAAGAAGACTTCGCTATAGAAGCGATAAAGGCTAACTCAAAGTACTTCTATAATTTCACAAAAAGAAAGTCGAAAAACCATGCGACTATCGGACCTTTAAAAAATGAGAACAGTGATTTATCTGATGATCTAACAGAAGTATTTGAAATATTAAGAGCTCAGTACGAATCATATTTGAGTATCCCAAAAACTGACAAATTGATATGCGATAGAAACGCGTTCTTTGAAGAAGAACCACAAGGGGAAAGTATAACGGATTTCGACTTTACGACGGATGATATTACACAAGCCACAGGGAAACTAAAAACACATTCAGCAGCAGGACCGGATAAATGGAATGCCACACTGATCAAAAACTGCAAGAATGCAATCGCTGAGCCCCTATACTGGATATGGAGACGATCACTAGACACGGGAGAAATACCGGGCATCCTGAAGAGCGCGAACATAGTCCCAATATATAAAGGAGGAGATCGATCCGAGGCCAAAAACTATAGGCCAGTATCGCTTACATCCCATCTCACTAAAATATTTGAAAGAATAGTTAGATAGAAAATCTGACTTTTTGGAAACTCAGAAAAAATCCATTGATAACCAACACGGGTTTCGGTTTGGCAGATCATGCCTATCACAACTAATGAAACACTACAACAACATTATTGATTCACTTGAAAGTAATGAAAATTATGATGTACTATACATAGACTTTGCTAAAGCATTCGACAAGTGTGACCACGGAATCATAATACATAAACTGAAATATATGAATACCAGGAAGAGTAGGGAAATGGATATATAATTTCCATAGTGAGCGATGGCAAGTCGTTACAGTACAAAGAGTATCTTCATCAGAATCAGAGGTCCTCAGCTCGGTACCACAAGGAACAGTATTAATTCCACTACTCTTCATAATCATGCTAACTGACATAGATGAGGACGTTACCAGAGACAGCACAGTAACATCCTTTGCCGATGACACAAAGATCAGTAGAAAAATAAGAAACCCAGAAGACAGAATCTCCACAAACCGACATAAACTGAATCCACAAGTGGACGGAAGACAACAATATGAAGTTTAACACCGAGAAATTTCAGAAATGGACAGGAAATTCAGAGAAGTTCCAGAGCAAAAGATTTAGGGGTTGTAATGACAGATGATGCGAAACTTGAAACACAAAATAAGATAGCAGTAAACAGAGCAAGGAGAATAACGGGTCAGATATTGAGAACCTTTAAACGAAGGGATAGGAATGTAATGATTCCTCTACTGAAAACCCTGATAATACCCAAATTGGAATACTGCTCGGTCCTAACATCCCCATATAAAAAAGAAGACATTAGACAGCTGGAAGGGATCCAGAGAAGATTCACAGCCAAGATCAATGGGTGCAAAGAACTAAATTACTGGGAAAAGTTACGCGAACTAGACCTATATTCACTGGGAAGGAGAAGAGAAAGATACACCATTATTTACACTTGGAAAATAATGGAGAAACTAGTCCCTAATCTTACTCTGAACCCTATAACTCCCCAAACAACAGTGGAAAGTAGAAACGGTAGACTGTGTCGTATTCCCAAATTGAAAGCGAGACAGGAAACATCCTTAACCCTGAAAGAAAATAGTTTTGTAGTGAGAGGACCAAAACTGTTTAATCAGTTGCCCAAAGACCTAAGAAACACGAAGGGAGTTGCAGTGGAAATCTTCAAAAGAAGACTAGACGCCTGGCTCAGAACAATCCCCGATGAGCCAGGCGTACCTGGCTATGTGAGGTGGAGAGCGCAAGAATCCAACTCACTACTTCACCAGGCCAATTCGAGAGGAGGGGCGACAAGCTTGACCTTCGCGAAATGAGAAATCATCGCGCGAAACCTTTGTAAGGTTGTGAGGTAAGGTGTGTGTATATATATATATAACCACATAAGTAGGTTTGTGCCAAAAATGTCTTAATACGTATATGCAATTAAAAGAAAATAGTTAGCGAGTTTTACGGGGGATACTCGGATATTTCTATGACATGCGTTCTAACCAGAGCCTCTCTCCCCAGCTCATACTCATGATTATCTTTGATTATCAACACCCAACTGTAAAATACTTGGCCAAAAGCTACAACTTTAACACAACTACATTTTGCATCACCAGCAAAGATTAATTTATTTAACCTCGTATCAGCTATACAAAAACAACAAACAAAACAAAACATCCTGTTTGCGGATCATTCACAACCTCTGGTTCATATTAATGTATAACTAAGTTATTACTTAAGTGTATAAAATTGTATAAGCTGGATGACCCTCTAGTCTGCATAAATTGGACTTGAGGGTTGATTGATTATGTTACTGAAAACGCATGTGTTTAAAGATCTAGCGAACTATTAATGATGGATCTGCAGTAAATGCTCCTAAGCTATTGTTATATCAGTATTTAAATTAAAAGTTTTGACATATTCACTTAATTCTGAAAACACAAATTTATCCAAACGTTTCTCATTATAATCCTAATTCATGCTGTTTTTTTTCTTTCACAGGCTTAAGAAATGACGAAAAGTACAATTTCTGATGAGATTAGATATAAAATAATACATTTGCATTGTGAGGGACTGAGTCAAAGAAAAATAAGTGAATCTACACGTGTTTCCAAAACTGGTGTAAAAAAAAATCTTGGTTCGTCACAGATCAAATGGGACACCAGCTGATCGTCCTAGATCAGGGAGGCCCTCTAAGTTTCTCCATCTGATCTACAATATCTAAAGATTACTTCCCTTCGAGACAGACACAAATCCAGCACTTCACTTGCAGCAGATCTTGAAAAACAACAGGGGCCTCAGTTGATCCCTCTACTGTACGAAGGAAGCTTAACTCAGCAGGTCTCAGATGTCTAATACTTGTGTTCCAAAGCATATTTTCTTCTCTCTATTTCCATTGCTTAAAAGTTGCTTTTTTGCTGCAACACGTCCTTTAAGACCTACTGAGTTAAGCTTCCTTCGTACAGTTGAGAGATCAACTGAGACACCTGTCCGTTCCATGTTTGTTTATACACGCCTAAACCAGTATGGTAATCTGCACCAAATTTAGTATACACATTAAAGAAAAACCAAGTAAGGTTTTAGTAACGCACTTGCCCCTCTCAGTCCCCCCCTCTAGGTTGTGTATATATACTATAATATTCTAGTATATATATATACACAGTACCGTGCAAAAGTCAGAGACCACTGTCGATTTGATAACTATTAGATAATCTGTCGTATGATACTAAAATAGGCGGTAAAGTTCTTAACGTGGGCGATAGAAATAGGTTTCAAGATGATGTAAATAGGATTATGGAATGGATAGATAAGTGGCAGATGCAATTTAACGTAGACAAATGTAAAGTTTTGCATATAGGTTCTCGTAACAACAATTGCACGTACACGATGGATGATAGACAGTTAGCGAGCGTTGACGAGGAAGTAGATTTAGGCGTACGCGTATCTAAAGATTTAAAAGTTAGGAACCAGTGCCTGGAGTCTTGCGCAAAAGCTAATAGGATGTTAGGCTTCATAGCGCGTAATTTCGAATTTAAGTCGAAGAATATTATATTGCCCCTTTACAAGTCTCGAGTCAGGCCTCACTTAGAATATGCCGTTCAGTTTTGGTGCCCGTATTTGTGTGAGGATATTGATAGGTTGGAAAGGGTTCAGCGACGCGCCACGAAACTAATTCCGTCACTACGCAACAAGTCTTACGAAGATAGAATTAAAGAGTTAGCCTTGCATTCACTCGAAACTAGGAGATTAAGGGGGGAGTTTATTGAAGTTTTCAAAATCGTTAATAAAATCGATAACGTAAATTTTGACAAATTGTTCATTTTTGGTAATAGCAATATTCGTAATAACAGATTTAAATTACGTGGCAGACGTTTCATTACTAACATCGCTAAAACCTTTTTACGTTTAAAGTAACTGATAAATGGAATAATCTTCCCGCGTCCGTCATGAACTCTACCAGCGTTAATATGTTTAAAAACCATTTAGATAGGCATTTTAAAAATATTAACGTCGTTTAAAATAATAAAATAATTAGCAACAGGAGCTCTGGGGGTAATGGTCGAGGTTTGAGTCTGTTGATGATTAATGCGAGCTTGTGACATGCTAGCGCAGCGGGGGGGCGTTTGAGATTCCTAGGCGGGGCGTGAGGTGGTCAACGGTCAACAAATGCCATTTATTTAATCTGCAAAAGTGCACTAAGGTTTCTCAGTTTCATATTTTTTGTACATATAAATACTTAATTTTTCTCATAAACACATGAGCTTTGATGTTTTTTATTATTAATCCTATAATTATCTGGATTCTAGACGTCCATATGGAACTGATGAAAACTTTCGCCCTTTGGGTATTGGGGGCGCCATGGATACAAGGTTGACCAAAGGGGGGAGCAGTGCCAAAAAGGTTAGGAACCCCTGTGCTAGCGTGTGATATGCCAGCAACAAAATTATATATATATATATATATATATATATAAAAAATAAAATAAATTAGACTAACACGAACTTAGATTGTTGTTGTTCTTGTGGTTAGCCGATCAGCCCACCCTGATCGAGCAAGCCGGCGGCACGCAGGTAACCGATCGCCCTCTCCGAAGTGAACCAGAGGTTCAGCGCACTAGTGATGTGTTGTGTGCTATGTTGTACAGTCTGTCATAGTGTGTTCAATTGTTTGTGATGTGTCCTGGCACAGGTGGCAGGTGTCTTCTGTGGAGTTGTCTAGTCTGTGTTTATATGTCTGTAAGTTGGGGTGGTGCTAAGTTAACACGAACTTAGATGTAGCTCGTAGCGTAACTAACTCACTTTTTGTTATACTCTTCATACTTTTTTTTTGTTATTGTCTTATCTTTTTACTTGCATGTCTGTTGTTTGCATGGTATGACAGTGTTTGAGTTAAGACTGTTTGCATGGTTTGTAAACGTTCTTATTTTACTTCTTTTCATCTTTCACCCCTTTCCTATTCTCTTCGACTATTTTTCCGACTTGTCGGCAGTGGCCGGCGGATGATGATGGTGAGTCTTTCTCTCTCTTTTTCTGAATAAATGTTAACCCACGAATGATAGGTTTTGCCACTTACTTAACCCCTTATTCTCTTCTTTTAACCCCCTACTCTCTTCTTTCTCTCGGGCTAGCCTTAGAGTGGATCTTAGGGACTTTGTTAGCCTTAGCTTCTGTAGAACTGTAGATCATCCCGTATATATATATATATACTGTGTATATATATATGTATATATATAAAAATTTTCTCCATTCATTCTTTCAGTTTCCAATCCACCATGTGCGATGATTTTGTTGTCCGAAATATTTTTTTACTTATATAGTAATTTTTGCACGCTGATTCCGGAAATATTCATTTTTCGCCATCACGTACAGATTTTTCACAAAATGTCATATTTCATATTACATATGTAAGTAACTTTCATTAAATTTTGATTAAAAACAGTAGTATAGCCGCAAAAATGGAGAGTGCAGGAATGTTGCAAGAGATAATGATCACATGTTGCAAAGGGGTGGGGGTTGAAAAGGGGGTGGGGTATGCAACAACTCAATGTTGCAAATGGTGGTGGTGGTATGCGACAACTCAATGTTGCAAAGTGGGTGGGGGTATGCGACAACTCAATGTTGCAAAGGGGTGGGGTATGCAACAACTCAATTTTGCAAAGGGGGTGGGGGGATGCTGCAGGTGCAACAAGGGGTCATGAAACTTGGAGGCGGCGTTATCCCCCAAGAGGAAGAGAGGAGGAGAGAAAGGAAGAGAGGTGTTCACCTGGCAGGAGCCAAGTGCATAATAAGACTTCAACCGAGTGGGCGTTGTCTTATAGACTCCTAATCAGCCAGTTGGCTTAATCAGCCAGTTGGATGAATCAGCCAGTTGGCTTAGAAGGAGCCAAGGGGGGAGGGGTACACCTGAAGGGGGGAGAGGGGAGGGATCTTCGGGGGGGAGAAGGAAGGATGACCTCCCCCCAAAGGGGATGCCTTAGCCTAAGAGTGAAAGGATAGACCGAGGAGGACTTTGGGGGGGACAAGGTGGGAGGTCCTCACCCCCCAAAGGGAAACTAAGCTAAGTCTTAACCTAAGAAGGGAAGGAGAGAGTTCTTTATTCGGCCGAAGTTCGCATCAAACTGCCAGCTCCGAAGCCAAGCGGGTCTTATACAGATGATGGTTGAGTTGCCAGATACCATTTTAATTGTACAGGTATACATTATTAGGGTGAGTTGCTAGATACCATTTTAATTCGATACCAAAGCATACAGACTTAAAATCGAAATTGACAATAAGAAAATGATTATTAATTAAATAAATAGAATTTGACTTCTACTGCACAAAAATAATATAATACGTACAATCGTCAAAATAATAGTTCAGACGAAATACACACACACAAATGAGCAACTTTCTCCTTACACACACACACACACCTCTGTATATATTATGTGAATGAAAATCAAAAAATGCCAAAAGTATATTATTTAAAACAAATGAATTTTCTCCTTTAAGAGAATCAATTATTGAAACCAATATTAACAATATAAGAATGTAATTATTAAACGCCGTTTATTTACTTTCTTTGTTATAAAAACGAATCCAAAATATTAACTCTTAGAACATTGCGCAGACGAGTAGGAAACTGAACCAGGAATGAATCAAACAGTTTACCCCGAGGCCTTTTTGAAAGGTACGCGAAGGAATTTGGGTCAACTTACTCATAAAGACACACTGCGTTTACCTCCTTGTAAAAAAAGAAAAATGTTTTTATTAAATGCGTTGATTATTTCTCTTTACTTGCAAAATTTGTGTGGCATCATCTTCTAGATAAACATCTCTGTTATTGAATGGAAAGATATTACACACAATATATTAAATAATAAAGAGCAAAAGAAATAAACACATTAACTGTGTCTATTTTCTTTTGGCAAACCTTTCTTATGTATCAAAAACAGAAAAAAAAAATTAATATTACGCACTTTTCATATTATTTCATGTCATTTCACTTCATTTCACTAATTTCATATCATTTCACTCATCTCATTTACTTTCAGCTTTTCCAAATGTTAATATTATTATTGTTATTACTTCTACAATGAAATACATGCTTCACTCTCGAAGCGAAGAAAATAAAAAATGTTTTTCTACTTTATCAACTTGTTGATTTCTGATAATTATGATTTGATAACTAAGTTTTTCAAAATTACGCATGTACTCTGAAAGTACTAACAATTGAATGTAATTACGTGTTTTCTGCATAAACGTCTGCAGAAAGATATGAGATCGTGGGTTCGACTCCCGATTACCAGACGCGTATCTCTCACGATTCCTAGTTGTTTCAATATGTAATTACTTGTTTCTGTATAAACGTCTGCAGAAAGAGATGAGATCGTGGGTTCGAACTCCCGATTATCAAAAAGCGTATCTCTCACGATTCCTAGTTAATGTTTTCAATAATGTAATTGCATGTTTCTGTATAAACATCTGCAAAAAGAACAGCTTCAGAGTTCATTTACACCATGCGTATACTTATCCCGTGTACACAGTTAATGGGAAATAAAACGTACCAATGAAACTATAGAATCATTTTAAATACAGAATTCTTCACACCAGGCGTTACACCTATCTCGTGTGTATATGTATATATATATATATATATATATATATATATATAGAAAGAGAGAGAGAGAGAGAGAGAGGAGAGAGAGAGAAGAGAGAGAGAGAGAGAGTTTGTTCATTCTTTTCTTTTTAAAAAAATAAAAAAGGAATGGATATATATATATATATATATATATAGGTGGTACAAAATTACAGTAGTAATAATAATATAATTAACTCCTTTCGCCGAATTGGAAAGATTAAGCTTTCACTCCGCCTAGACCTACAGTTTAACGGGAACCCGAATCAGAAATACATCTCGTCAGGGAATCGTTGCTCACTCTTCCACATCATAATTTCAACATTTAAAATAACAGGATCATTTGATTATTGAACCGGATTTAAAATAACAGGATCATTTGATTATTGACCCAGGAATCGTATGGCTGCAAAATGTGATATGTACAATGTAGATTTTTCTCATTAGTAATAATATTAATAACTAACTCTTCGGCGAATTGTAACAACGGTTAAGGTTTTCACTCCGCCTTAGACCCACAGTTTAACGTGGAAACCGAATACTCTTTTCTTTTTTAAAAAATATAATTAAAGGAATGGATATATTTATAATTTCTTTATTATAAAATCCTCTCGATTACATTAGTGACTAATGATCCGGGAATAGTGGGGGAAAACCAAGTATTGTCGCAAATATTGACATGGTAAAGACAGCAAGGGGTAATACGAGCATTAAATCTACTGGAGAAAATATAAAGATACCATTAGTCGTTCAAAGCATGGAACCCGTTATAGCGGTGTTACGATTGGTACACAAACTTATCATAGCTCCACCCAGCTACACTGACAACCAATCACTACGAACATCTGGTCTTGATCTTTTGGGGCGGAGCTTGGCGATTGTGCATATAAAAGGAAATATTTTTCAGTTGGGTGTAACAGTAGCTATTTTCGCGTCAGTGAATAATCATTCCCTCGGACAGGGAATAAACATTCCCTCCGCCATGGAACACGAACTTTACGCTTTTCCGGATTTGTATCAAGAAGGTGACACTGCAGCATTGACTGCAATTAATCATTTTAATGCGATTGACCGTGATGGATTATTTCCAACGCAAACAGTTGAAGATATTTGCAGTGACGCTCCTTACAATCCGACGCAAGGAACTACCATAGAAATGTTAGTCTATAATTTTATTTTTATTTTTTATTCACAAACTGTCAGAAAGATGATTTCATATATATGGAGGGATGTAGTATCTCGTCAAATACTTCATTTAGATACTCACCATTATGCTAAAATCGAAATTTTTTATGGCAATCTTTTGCATGTTGTTTTTATAAATGTTATTCGGAATTACCTCTTAAATGAGCGTCTATGAGCGAACCAAAGATATCTTCACATAATGGGATCTGTCTTACAATATGTATACTCTGTATATGTTTTTATTAAAAAAGATTAAATATGAACATTGTTCTTTCTCCTTTAAGGTCCGATGAGGATTTGACACGTGTTATACAATCTTTTGAAGAATCTCGTGTCATGAATACGGAGGATATACTGAACAGTCAGCATAATGAATGTCACATCGAAATAATGTAAGTGTTTTTCGATCTTTTTTGGGGGGAGAAGACAATATATTTTCATCAATTTATTAAATGAAAGAAATCAGTACAATAACCATCTTAAACTACAGAATATACAAACTAACGTTACAAATATACACACGAACAAAAACATTATACTATACAACGAGTACGCACAATTGGAAAACGGATTTTTATCTGTCTGCATACCATTTCATCGTTTCGTCGCGTGTGACACGGGTCAAATAAATTTAAAAAATTTATAAATTCTTTATCACATGACATATGCATGAGAAATGAGATGCAGTACATTCCACAAGTATTACTAAAATATCCTTGTATACGAAACGGGTTCCATACAACTTCGAGAATATGTAATTGAGCGAGAAATTTTACAATAACAGGGTCACTCCAGGGTTGAGTACCGAGTGAATCAAAATAGTACAGGCGGTGTCTATTTTTAAAATAGACAGCTATCCAATGAATCCCTTCATTACCGATGACATCTGTGTTCACAATAAGACTACCGCATTCTCGCGTACTTGGCAAACTCAATGTTTCATTCTTCGCAAACACGCCGATAAATTTGGAACGTGTGACTCGTTCACTGTTCATTACTCTCTGAAGTGTATTAGCATCCATTTTAAAAGTCAGTGATAACGCTCCTAAATCTATCTACTTCTATTAGGGCTTGCGATTCGAGATATACTAGTACACTAATAGGCGCGTCTATAGGCTTGGTGAATTCCAACCTCACTGAGATGTTTCCGCTCTGCTGTGGGCTTAAATGCATATTTACGCTAGCAGATAAGTCAGGTGTAATGTCAAACGGATAAAGGTTAAATTGATCAATGAACTCTTTCTGCGTTATCCCATTACCAAGCTCATCACAATCACCTGCAATATGGGTCAGATTACTATAGGCTCTCGCGCAAAGAGGTAACACAGCGTCTGATGAATAGTCCGTATCCAATGTTCCACCCAAAGCAATGCCATTAACGTATAGAGTTATATTTTTAAGTCCGAAATTCTCGAATTTAAAGGCACTCTTTTTATATTTTCCATTCACCGACGCATGGTCCTGCATTCCGATTAATATCCTTTTAGGAAGATTCCCCAGGGCGATGTTTTCTATCTGCTTCGACGCCAACCCTGCAGGCACCGTATATAGTTTGATTTGTATTATGTTAATAGGGTATTTCACTGTGGCGTTTAGTAAATTTTTCTCAATTTCTAGTTGTTTTGGTGAACTTAATTTCACTCGCCGTACGCGGAGGTATGTGTCCATAATGTGAACCACAACGGTGTTTGCTCCCTCTTCTTGATCAGAATCCAGATTTAAGCAGATCTCAGGATTCGTGCGGGTGAGCTTTATTTTCATATCCACCCCGTTGACAAGCAACTTCTCCTGGAAAGTGAAATCTGTGTGCAGACGTCCAAAACACTCGTATATCTTCTTTGGAAAAGTTGAGGACATTTTCCAGATAGGCTCGTAGAAGATAGTATCCCGTGCCTGACGATATGTTGGTCTGATTTAAATATACGTCACACTGGTTGAATATGGAGTGCAGAAAGTTTGTTTCAGGGTATACAGCATATTTGTCATCGCAGACCGTTCCATCAGAATGGGCTATACGTAGCTTAGCGTACATGTGCACACAGCTTGGATCAAAAAAGTAAGGGCCTGAGCTGGGTATCACGAATTCTATAGGTGCACTCGGGGAACTAATTGTGTTTAAAGGGTTAATTGTAATAAAATCACTGTGCTCAATAGAAACTTGAGTTGGAGGCATCTCAAAAAGGGACAGCTCCGATTTACAGCATTGTGAACTACATGGGTGGATGAAACGTGCCATGACGAGTTAGAAATAGTGCCTCCTCTCTCGACAAGTAGTAAACAAACTATGATTCATGAGATCAATGTCCTTAGCTTATATCAGTCAAAAAAGTGGTCAACCATAGGTTTCATTCGCTTACAGCACTTCTTTTTTGATATCCTTTTACGTTTAATACCACGTGACCCCTTCTTCCGGGCAGCCCTCTTCTTCTTCCCGCCACCACGCATTTTTCTCTTTGCATCTTTGATGATTTCGTCCCGTGTACGCTTTAAATGTTTTTTTAGAGCTTCTTTAGGTTTAGCCCCAGCCAATATGTCTTCTGCAGTGTTAAGACATGATTGTAGCGCTTTCCTTCCGAGGTATCTGGCACCTCTCTTCAGCAAAGGAACAGCCGTACATAGTATGGATGAAAAAATGGACCCAAGTCCACTACCGCGCTGGTATCTCACCCCTCGATAGACGGTGAAAGGCTTTCTATCCATTATAACTCAGTGCGTCGAAAGTGTAGCTTCACTGTTAAGCTCCCGTTACGGAATGGGAAGTTTTCACCCTCAATCGTTCTTACATATATTGAGATATTGGTTATTAAATTAGTTGCGACATTCACATAATGGGGTCTGTCATATGTAATACTCAAACTCTTTCCTCTATGGTTGGGGATGTGGGCAATGCGCAGCAGGCGTGCCTGGGTATCCCCAACAAACTGGTGCTCCACTATATTACTGTAAATATAGCACATGTCTGGGGACTGAGAGCTTTCAACCAATTTCTCCATCTTCAATTGATACATTAATCTGGACAAGTCATGCTACGCCTCGTGAAATGTGTCTCTTTGGATGGCTGCACTATATCGGCCATTGGTTAGAATTTTGAACACTCTACGATCTTTAATACGTCTGTTAGTCTTTGATTTTAGGATTAGTGTATGTGCGGGGTTTCCTTTGTTTACGATTTCGTATACTAAATCATTCGTAAGGTTTGAGTTTCTTAAACTTACGTTTAAGTCTCTCACAACATCCTCGACCGAACCATAATGACCCGGTCCTAGTCTTACTTCTGTACTGTAATACCGTGCAACCTTAGTCCGAGCCATACGTATAGTTTCATCCACAGCTACCCCAGCTTTTTCACACTCGTCAATGTCTCTAAGAATCGTAAAAACGGATATTTATATTCAATATTTAAAAAGAGGGTGTCCAGCTGAATTTCGCATATCCCCACCTCATACGAATCACGACCCAATTCAATGGGCCCGTGGAGTTCTGTTACAAAGTTGGCTAGTGTGTTGTTAGGGTGTACAGACAGGGACGAGGAGGACGGGAGTGTGACGTAGAAATGGTTAGGAGCCATGTTGCATACTATTTAAGCTTCATTATTGCATCAGCTTTTATATAGGTGTTGAAGCTTTCTGGGTACCCTAGCCATTTCACCAGGTACATTTTTATCTTTCCTGAACCTTTGCTTCTTAAAATTTTCTCAATTTTAAACACATTTTTTCCTAAATTAAATGCAACTTTCTGCAATTCCTCGCGGTAAAAGCCTCCTGAGATTTCTTCCCCATTCAAATCTTCAATGTAATACATCATTGTCTCACCTTTAGGTCTCATAGCCCTAACTTTAAAAATCTCGCGTGTCCATCCTTGCTCAAAACCCTTTGCGAATTTATTCCCGAACGCGACAGCCTTACATAATCATTGATTTTGAAGCGCGCCGAGTGTGGTGGTGGTGTTGGTGATCCATCTCTTCTCGGGAGCGTACCTCTTTCTAAAACTTCGTTAGGTGTTGTCCCAATCGTGCGATGGTGTGAGCGGTTGTAGGATGATGCCAATGATTCCAGAACGTCTAGAAATCTATATGTGTTTTTATGTGTAAAATAGCGGTGCATGCGTTCCTTTATGGTGCGTTGAACTCTTTCAGCTAAAGAAGCCTTATGTATAGAATTGGTTGTGTAATAGCTGATATTAAACTCTGTCAACATGTTCTGAAAAGCACGGCCTATAAATTCCTTCCCCGCAGGGGGTGACGGCGTCTTCAATTGCGCCACATGCGTTGCATGTTCGAAGTCTTTTAACCTGTTCAGATTTCCTATCAACGTTTTAGGGACATTTATTTGTTGTAGTCTTGTTTTAATATGCTTCCATCCTGATGGTGATGGCCTCTCCCACTTTCTCACCAGATCATGGACAATGTCTACGATATTCGACCCCTGTACCTTTGATCCTTCCACAATGATCTCGCCTGTATCGGTCCATTGTATGGCTGGGTCCTCATTCAATAGATTATAAAGACTTAAACCTTTACTCCTCAATGTATGTGGGAGGGTGCTTTTTAATACATGCTCGATATGTTGTGTGGCTAATCCCTTAATTTTTGGTTGGTCAGCTGTATCGTCGGGCACAGATCCTATGTCGCCATGTCCATCGTCCCCCGTGCTGTGCCTAATAACCACAGGAATTTCTGTCGGGTTCTTATAATTTTCGTACTCGTGAAGAAATTTCTGCAGAGCTTCTTGGTATAAGATTCTTTTCTCATCAGGTGTTTTTTCACTGTTTAATAGGGCTAGCAATTCGCTTTCCATTCTTTTAAGTCTGCTTTTACGGGGATCTAGATCCGTGTCTGGATTCCTTTGCAGTGAAGCGTACACCTCGTGTGGAATCACTACCACTTTCTTCATTATATTAATCTAGTCAGTAAAGGACCCAAAAACCCAAAACTGAAAATAAGATGGGGAGAAGTGACCCTCCTGTTTGTACAATAATTCGTTTTTTCTTCGCTACAGTTTGACTTTTACGAGCGAGTGCACGTATTATGTTCTTGTAACGGCGTAGGTGAGCCTTCTGAGGGGGTTTCATTGATACATTGCAATTTATAACGTTAAGACAGATTTCACAGATGCATTTTAAAAAGTCGGAGTCAATATTTTTAATAAACATCTGCTGCATTGCCCGGGGCAGTCGATGATAGATTTTTATTAATTCACGGTATTTCTTTAGTCTCTTTGTCATTCTGGAATATACACCGTTTCAGGCTCGTTTGGAAACATATTCGTTCTTAGAAGCACCCTAAACGTGTTTCGCGGATGAAGGTCGCAAAGCAAATATCCGTAACGCGTGCTTGTAGCTTCTTTATAAACTTCCAAAAACTCCTTACGCTGATTCGGAAACATTTGATTGGCTAATACCCCAATTTGTGATACATCTCTACGTTGTGCGAATAAGACTAGATATTGTGTATTTATCGACACATCGCGCATGTATCTATTTTTGCAAAATTAGATTCTGATTGATGAAGAACACGCTTATGTTAAGATGGTGGGAGAATACTGTAAATGTCTCGGCAAACGTTTTATCCATCTCCAACATGAGATCGTCAATTACAATGACTGTATGTTCATTTCCCTTTAACGAATTAACGTCATATACGCCTTTGTGGAATAAAATATCATCTTGGTACTCGTTGAACACTGATTGATACGTCGAATAGCACCATATAACTTTATGCACAAATTTCGAGAACATCTCTCCCTTTTCTTTAATGATTTTAAGCATAAACACAGTTTTACCACATCCTGTAGGTCCAGATATAATACATGTGGATGGGCTCGTGAATCTAAATTTTTCTACAGAGTCCATTTCTAACACGTCACACTCCTAAGTGGATCATTTACAAAATATTACAAATTTTGAGTGCTGTTCCTTATATTTTGTTTTCTTCCCCCACAGAACCGTGAATGACGATGAGGTACAGCACCCCATCATCGACATTACGGATGACCCCGACGACAGAGTAGTTATGATCACAGAATCCTCCCCTGCCAACGAACCCTCACCAGCGATACCGGTAGCACGTCCAAAGCGGAGGTATGATGAAGAGAACCCCACGTCAGGTATAAAGCGACCGAAATACGCGCCTGTTGTGAGCCAACCACCACCAGTAATAGATCCCCCAACCCTCAACCTCTTACGCAACAATCCCCCCAGCAGCACCTCCCGCTAATATATCCCCTTATTCATCCGCCACAGTTGCCCCCCGTTCTGTTAAGTCTACAATAATAGATCCCCAACCCTCAACCTCCTACGCAACAGGCCCCCCAGCGGCACCTTCCGCTAATATATCCACTAATTCATCCGCCACAGTTGCCCCCCGTTCTGTTGAGGATGCTATAACGTTTGAGTTGGTGCGCTCCGCAGCCCCCACCCCAGCCTTGACTAGAAATCGGTATAGAGTCAGGGTCGACCCTAGAGCCATGTATAGCAATGGAATTGAGCGCGGGCTACGCCGGGTTGTACAGCGTATTGTAGAGTTTGCTCTTCAGAACCGCGATGAGCGTGAAGTCAGGACGAGTCTGTCCTTCGGATTCGGGTCAGATGACGGTGATGTAGATGATTATTGGGTAGTAGTGCCATTTAGACGTTTGGCTGCTGAAGATGTAGAATATATATTAGGACGTATAATGCAAGCCGCCCAAAGTAGTATAGCCTTCAATATGGACAACTTCACGGTAAATATTATCGTGTATTCCGTGTTGCGGGTCATAGTGCCATACCGTATACTCTTAACTTCAATTCTCAAACTATTTACAGACGGCATATAAACGTTGATCGTGGTTGCTGCTTTATAGCAGTAGTCTTGGCTCGCATGTTTACTGTACAAAATACACAGGACTCAAAAAATTTGGCTGCCTACGGTCGTGGAACGTGCCCGTAAACTATCTGTAGACTGTGAACTTGAATTTGACTGTAATATGGGTCCTGAAGAGCTGAGAAGGGTAGAACAGGAAATGAATGTCGTATAGTTGTATTTGGGTTGGATGATCGTCGTAGGACTGTGTATGTTTTTAAAAGCTGTGTGAGAGATCGTACAAGCCCCTACTTATTTAGGTTGTCAGGGCAACGTATCTCCCCATCCGTAATATAAGGTGCTTTACGCGAGTTATGACAAAAGTCGAAAATATGGGAGACATCATGATTTGTGTAAGGGGTGCCTCGAGTTTGCGGATGATATAGTGAGACATTGTAAAGAATGTCACATGGTATGTGAACAGTGTAAAAGCACCAAATGTGAAAGCCGTGTAGTTGAAGCTGAGAAGAGAGACTGTGATGTGTGTAGACGCACATTCTTCAATAATAACTGCTTTGAGCTCCATAAATCAACTGGCACGTGCAGGAAAATGAGAATCTGTGAATGTGGTATGTTTCACACAATGGATAATTGGGGAAATTTAAGCACAAGTGTGACGAAATTCACTGTCCTACATGCCAGGAGGAGTATAAGGCGGATGGAGTAAAGCATGTATGTTATATGAAAGATGCTAAGCCTAAAAAAACCCTTGTATAACTGTATACTACGATATAGAAACATATACGAACGCTGAAACCAAAGAGGTAATTCCACATTTACTTGTGAGCCAGACTATCTGCGATGATGTATGGGATCGAATGTGACGAGTGCCCCAAATGCGGTAAACGGACAAACGTTTTTAAAACGAATGTCCACGATAGTCCTGTGAAACTATTTGTGTCCTATATTGTCAAGTTAGCCGACAAGTTCAAAAAAATGACTGTGTATATTCTCGCCCATAACGGGGCAAAGTTTGACACGCAGTTCCTTTATAAGGAGTTGCTTGACACGAATCCTCTGAGATATTTACAGGTGATCCATTGAAAAGAGGCAACAAATTAATACAGATGCAAATAAGAGGCAATGTACAATTTAAAGACACTTTATTATTCACACCTTGTAAATTAGCAAAGCTACCCAAGGTGATGGGGGTAGCAGCTGAAGTTTCCAAAGGATACTTCCCTTACACTTTCCTCACCAGCGAGACTTTAAACTACGTAGGCCCACCACCACCCAAACATTATTTTAACTATGACTGTATGAGTGTAGATGAACGTGAAGACTTTGATCGATACTACAACAGTTTTAATGAAAGTAACCCTTATAATATAGCTGATGAATGTGAGCGTTATTGCGTGAATGATGTGCGCGTGCTTAGAGTATGTTTCCAGGCCTTTAGAAGGATGTACATAGGCCGTTTCAAATGCGATCCGCTGCAAGTCGCAACCACCATCGCGTCATTATGTTTTACGGTGTTCAAGAATAACTTCATGCCTAAAGCCACCTTAGCCATTATTCACCGAAACAACCCCGCAGTTACGGACACAAGGCTATTTACTGGCTCATACACCTACAGCAACAGACAGGTGTATACATAAAGCACGCCCGCAACACGGGTGAAGTACCCATTAAGATTAATGGTCGTGTTTTTTGGGTTGATGGGTTAAGTGAAAACCGTGTCACTGGTGTGAAGACTGTGTACTCCTTTAACGGATGCTGGTGGCATGGATGCCCCCGTCCTGAGTGCGGAATCGCCGGAGATATCCACGGTAGATCTCCTGCCGACTGTCTTGCATGGACCCGCACCCGCGATCAACTTATAGGATCACAGTTCACTCACAAAGTCTTGTGGGAGCATGAATATGATGCACGGATGGAGACAGACGAGGTGTACCGTGAGGAAATAAACACGATCAAGCGTTCAATGGTGCTGGATCCTCTCAAATGTGGTGATAGCTTGTTTGGAGGACGTACAAATCCATTCAGACTATACTTTCCACCTACGGAGGGCGTGAAGCTCCATTACTACGATTTCTGTTCTTTATACCCATACGTGATGAAGAACAATCCGTACCCCGTGGGCGCTCCTGAGAAACTGGTGGGACCTAACCTGCCCTCCATCAATGAATTTTCAAGAAATTTGAATGATCGTTACTTTGGGCTCTCTTTCGTAGACGTACTCCCCCCACGCAATTTATGGATGCCAATCTTACCTGTCGTTATCGACCACAAGCTCATGTTTCCCCTGTGCGTGAAGTGCGCGGAAGAGAATAACGGCGATTGTAACCATATACCCCACCAGCGTAAGATCAGAGGCGTATATACAAGTCCTGAGCTGGCCCTAGCCGTACGCCATGGTATAGAATACTGAAGATACATGAGGTGTGGAGGTTTCAGAAGCTACCCAACCTTTTCACACCATATATAAACGCATTTTTGAAGGATAAGGTTGAGGCATCAGGGTATCCGCGAGGAGTTGATACCGAAGATGAAAAGTCTGCCTATATTCAACGTTTACCGCGACCGCGAAGGTATACAACTTGATCGTGCCCAAATTGCAAAGAATCCTGGCAAGCGCTTTAGTGCAAAGTTGTGTCTAAACAGTCTATGGGGAAAATTTGCACAGAATACCGGCAAAGGGAACATTCATTTGGCACAAAGTTATAGTGATGTCTGGGATTATGCCAATGCTCCCGATAAAGAGGTCATGGAGATCGTGAATGTAGGTAATACTTACATAATAAAGTACAACAACACTGAATTGGCCACAGATACCTCAAGGGTTACAAACATACCTGTGGCCAGCTTCACAACAGCCTACGCCCGTATAAAACTTTGGGGTCTATTGCATTCTCTTGGGCGGAGAGTATTGTATGCCGATACAGATAGCGTGATATTCACAGAGAGGGAGGGTGAATACATGCCCGCTATTGGGGAGTTCCTCGGCGAGCTCACTGATGAGATCAAGGATGAGTATGGGGACAACGCATACGCCGACTCTTTTGTCTCAACAGGACCTAAAACTTATGGGGTACGGGTGAGGGTGGGGGAGGATATGAAATATATCGTGAAGGCAAAGGGTATTACGCTCAACCATGCGAATCGGCGGGTTGTTAACTTTGAATCGTTGAAGGATCTAGTGTGTTTGGACGATGATGAGGGCGAACGACCTCCCCAACTAACTGTAGGCACCCACAATTTTCGGGCGCAGAAGCTGGGGGGCGTGAAGGAACTTAGGGGAACGAAGGTGTGCCGTAACACCTATAGGAAACGTTACCAGTTACCTGGTACCTATGATACCGTACCCTTTGGATACCATAACTTTGATGCGTCTATTGTTAACTTACTTATCACACGTATTTGTAAATATGTATGTCTTGTATATAATCTTTGATGTATCTATTGTTAACTTATTTATTACACGTATTTGTAAATATATATAACTTGAATATCTCGTTTATTAAATCGTATTTGTAAATATATATAACTTGAATATCTCGTTTATTAAATAAATCATGTTTCAATTAGCGTTTCACTTTCTGTTGTGTGTGTGTGTGTGTGTGTGTGCACAGGTGAAAGTTCTAAGCTCCGCCCACTGTAAGACCAGCAACGTGAGTCATGCTACTATCTGGGATTCCCTGCGTGGTCAGTCGACTGCAGTAAGCCCTTGAGATCAGACGTGTATTCGCCAGCGTAGAAGAAAATGGCTACCTTTAATATTGCTTGTACAACGTTTATGAAATGGTATTCAGCAAAGTGTGAAGATGTGGTGGATACCGAAAAACTTCCTATTCCCCCCTCCTATGCCTCTTTTAAAACCACATTGGATCGTGCGAAGGAGCAAGATGTACAAATACTCTACGGATGTTCTGGTGAGACCGTTGCAGGCTTTCGTTGCGCAGACGATGTGCTGAAGTATGCTGTAGAGCTAAACTTTATAAAGTCTCACATATACCGTGAAGTAAAAGAAACAACGCGTGCAGAAGAGAAGCAGCAGATATGGATAATGAGTCTTGTGGATGGGTGGTGTGACAAGCGGTATTATGTCATGTTACACCATGTCGATTACTCATACCCTACGGCTGAAAATGTGAATCTCGTCATCATGGACAATTTTAAGTATTTTTATCACTATATTAATGTATATCATGATGAGGTTCGTAGTGAGGTTGTGGCTAGTGCCCTGCGTGAGTTTTTAGCAGACTTTAGCAGAAAGGAAAAATATGAGCATATGTTCCTCTCAAATAGTGCGCCGGAGTGTGAAGATGTTTAGGAGAGATAAAACATCATAAAATGTGCCTAGTTCGTGAAAATTATCCTGAGGGAAACTGTCTGGTGCGTATTCTGGTAGTGATAAAACGTTAAAACCGAAATTAATTCTTGTACCGGAAAAAAAACCTACCCAATATAATGGGGTCCAACAATTCGCCGCACACGTTTCATTAGATTATGGTGCGATAGGGTGTGTCAATTTGGGAGGTGAAAATTAATTTTTGCCAATTCCTTCACTGAGGGGTTTTAAAAATATGTTTTTGGATGTGAAGAATTCAAATCTGCTATTATTTTTGTGATTGCTCAACACTTAGCTTGGTAAATCTACGTTTGATTAAAAAGCACATAAATTGCTCTCGGAAAACAACATTTATTAATTTTATCTTCTCAAAATGTCAGGTAATGCTATAAAAATTTTAGTTTCTCTGCATAAAACATATCCTAGTAAACATAAAACATATCCTTGTAATCATAAAACAACATTAGAAAGTAATGACATCGGTAAAAAAAAATATTTAAACAAGTTTCATCAAGTCTTGCTTTGATTCGTTCTTGGACATCAGCCGCCGACTTGCTTCTTGGCCTCTGATATAGCCCTCACGTTTCTCATGTGTGTACACCCTGCCTGCTGCCTCTGTGACTTGTTTCACACACCTCTCTATTGACTGAGCATGACAGGGCCACTGTGGAACTTGCATATGCTTGTCAAAGAACTTCTTTACTTCCGCTGTAGTCAGTTTACATGTCAAAGGAGGTTCAAATACCCCGTCAGACCAGTCTGTCAGCTCCAACACGGAAGAAGCACTGGGGTTGATGGAAGGTGTCTTCCTGGGACGTACAGAAAGATCTCCAAGTGTGTCATCATCTCCACCCCTCATGTCAACAATCTTTTGGACACCAGCTCTCCTCTCCTCACTGTCATCTGAGCACAAGAGTGTCTGGATTATCATTTCGCTCAATGCATACCATGCTGAGCGCTTGATGGTTGGCAAAACAGCATCCACTACAGCCTTCTTTTGCAGCCTAACTAGCCGTAGCTGAAACAAGATGTGGCGTGGGCCTTCCACCCAAGAGTGTTTTACTTTGATGTTGAACCAACAGGGGTAGTATACACCAACAATGTATTCCACTATCAATCTTAAGTTGTTGAGGGTTTTGCCTTTAAGGCCATGTTTTGAAACCCAAATGCGACAAAGCCTGTTTGCTGTTGTCAACCACCTTGAATGGCTCACTGGACCAATTTCAAGAAGGGCCAGATCTGTGGGAAGTTCTCCTGTCCTTATGACCTGTGTGATCCTATACCCGTACGCTTGATCAGTAGAGAGATCCTTTACGACATTGTCACTCAGTGAAGTAAGAGGCTCTCCAATTGAGAGTTTGGTGAATGAAGGATCAATTTCAAGTTCGGTTGCAGTGTCTAGCATCTTGCCAATGTTACCTGTCCACTTGTTGTTAGACAAGGTCTTCCCATCCAGTGCTGTGATCAAGTGTCGCAGGGGTATCTCGTTAGTGTGGAGGGCACAAACAACCAGATCAGCTTACGGCAAAGCTTGACCTCTACCCAATGCATGGAACCACCCTCCCAGCCAGTGTTAACATTTGTAGAATCACCTCCAATGGCCTGCAGGCTTTTATCAATGCCCTTCTTCTTCAGGAAATCTACAAGATTATCAGCAAAAACTTCAGCAGGTTTTTTTCTCGTTGAGCCTTTCTCAGGAGTGAAGTGGTAGAGATATCTTCCACCTGGCTCACTGCACACAGAATAATGCTCTTCTTTGATGATGCTGGGGAACTGACGATCTGAATTGTCTGCTTTCAGCATAACTTTAGTTGTATCTTGACGGCCGTCAAAGAAGATGCAGTCAATTTCACCCTTCTTACAAAGATCATCAAATTCCTGATCCAGGGATCTCATAACTTTTTCTTAGGCCCTCTTGACTTTATTGTGATCAACTACAAGTCTCTTTTCTTCTTCAGTGATCAAGCCAGCATCCTTTATATAAAGGCAGCAGTGGTGATGGCAGCTGTGGCACTCAGGCCAACACCATATCTGATGCTATGCATAGCAACATTAGGTATTTCTAATGTGTTGTACTCTGGCTTTTTATTGGAAGTTGAAGACGTGCTTGGTATTTCTAATGTCACTTCATAACTTCCATCCTTTCCATCTTGAGCATCAGCTATTTGTTCTTCATTTTCATCATCAGAGAAAATTATTTCATTTGATGGCATTAAAACATCCTACTTACTTGTCTGCTTATATTCAGCAAGCCTTCTTCTTTCGTCTTCTTGCCGCTTCTGCTTTTTGACTTGTCTGTTGTGCTCAGGTTGATCTGGCAAGCCAATCTGATGTGGTCCAACAGAACCAGACTTGTCTCTCTGACCTTTAATGAAAGCAAGTTCCTTCACAGGGATCTTCATCTCCCTAGGGCATGTACACTGTAGGGTGGATCGATTTTACATT
Organism: Bathynomus jamesi; assembly: GCA_023014485.1. NCBI lineage: Eukaryota > Metazoa > Arthropoda > Malacostraca > Isopoda > Cirolanidae > Bathynomus > Bathynomus jamesi. The sequence continues at coordinate 705,383 of JAJOZX010001978.1, forward strand.
TTTTTCGATTTCCATATTCTAATAGAGACAAAAACTTGCGCGTGCATGAGAAAATAGCCTCTGCAAAATCTTAGCTTAATAGGTAATCATCTTCTGCCCCGGCAGAGCGATGAAAATCATATTTTAGTAGTCAAAAACGTATTTTTAAACCCTAGCCTAGAGTCATAAAATTTTGCGTGTGTGTTATTTCATGCCTAAGCAACGATATAAATGCTATGGGAAATATATAAATGCATTATTTAAGACAAAGAGCCGATCTGAAAATATGTATAATATACATATTTTCAGATCGGCTCTTTGTCTTAAATAATGCATTTATATATTTCCCATAGCATTTATATCGTTGCTTAGGCATGAAATAACACACACACCAAATTTTATGACTCTAGGCTAGGGTTTAAAAATACGTTTTTGACTACTAAAATATGATTTTCATCGCTCTGCCGGACGCAGAAGATGATTACCTATTAAGGTAAGATTTTGCAGAGGCTATTTTCTCATGCATGCGCAAGGTTTTGTCTCTATTAGAATATGGAAATCGAAAAAAATTTAAAATCGATCCGCCCTAAATTGTACAGTTAATGTGAGTTTCGTTTTTGCAACCAGCATCTGCAAGGCAGCTAAATTCAGAGCAGAGAACAATTTTACACTTGCAACTGAGGATGTCAAAAAGCTTGTCAAGTTTTGCAATGAAAGCCTCTTTGACATGTAGCTTTCCTCCCAAGATATATGTTTTTGGCCTGCTCCCAGCTCTCTTGGATCTTGTTTAAGATTGTGACTCGTGAATTTACAACGGGGGCTACAAAATAACTGTTTGTTCGTTCCCACTTTTCAAGCACTTTAGGGTAAATGTCCTTTGCAAGACTGGCTGCTGGGTAGTTTCTCACATCCTCACCACTTTGTTCTCTTAGCAGTAGCCCATATTTCAGAACGTCTCGCAGAGTTGGGAGTTCAGATGGCAACAACTCTCTACCAGTTCCAATTAGGTTGCTCATATGTGTGAATGTCCCCAGTCTTGTCCTCCTTTTAGAAGCCATTGTAGATCAATTCCCACTGGTTAGGATGGTAGCACTGACGGACAAGTAATCTTCAGCACACTGATGAATATGTTTCAACCTGTGAAATAAGCAAAAACAGCAGTGCATTATATATACAGCATATATAATTATTAATATAATAATTATTATATAATTCCACAAAAAAGTAAAAAAAGTCACTATTTTTATGTAGCTTCTTACCAAGCAAAACTAAATTATATTAAATTAACAAAAATATCTTTAGAATTCCTAAGTCATGCTGCAACTTTTTAGCACCCCTCATATTTGGAATTTGAAAGTTGAAAAATTCGACACACCCTAATGGTGCGACTCGCACCTTACGGATCATACGAGTTCGAACAAGCCCATTCACGTATCATCAGGGTGAGTCAGCCGCCCATCGAACCGTTCCTGCCTACCTGCGTGCCTCACGCGGCTCATAGTTATCTCAGAGCTTGAACCGAGTGGACGTGCGCTCCTCGAATACGATGGAACCTCCTTTGAGCAGCATTCTCAACGCCTCGTACGACTTGTCCGTGACGAAATCGTTCCGCGTGTTCAGGCGTAAATCCGGCACCGTTAGCTATGTACTGGAAACGGAATGTAGACAAACAAACAAACGGAATGTTGTTTATTTAAGTGTCGAGGAGATGAATAGAATCTTCGTGATAGTTGAGAAGTGGAGTGAAGATCGTTATAAAATACCTGCTAACGTAGGTACAAGAAGAGAGCAGATTAGTGACGCACCCTCATACGCCGTTGTATGTACGTTGTGTATATATAACGATCGGCCATGCATTGATATACGGCTGATGTGGAAAAATGCTTCTGATAATAACGCTCTTGTTCCTACGCGAAACCGTTTCATCCTCGACAAAATGTTTGAAATCGTCGGATTCCGTAAGCTGAAATCTATATTAGACGCGCGTGTTACGGATATGCTTTATTTTGATACAGTACTTGAATACGCATACACCGCTCTGCTGGACGTTTATTTAAAAAGTTTAGACTCTTTGAAATATCATGAACTTTGGTACAAAGCAATTGATCGGTACAAGGCTGAGCTCACCTACACCGTTCACCCTGAAGAACTATTTCTTTATATAACGAGCAGTTGTCGTAACGACTTAGAAGATTATTTCAATTGCCGCTATGTTGAGTGAAGATGAGTTCACGATTGAAAAGCTCGGGTCAGTAGAAATAAACCCTCGATTGGAAAGGCGTGTTTATAAACTTGTGTTTAATAATGTAGCTAACGATGAACTCTTTGTGCGTGCTTTTGATTGTATTCTAGACGTATTTAAAGATGACTTACCAACCGGTTGTAAAGTGGGAACAAAAATAGTACTGAACGATATGAAAGCCCTTCATATCGAGTACAGGTTTCCCTATACTTTAAGCGGTGAAATATTATTAAACCGCGTATATTGCATAATGCAGAGCAATAATGATGTAATTATAGACTCGATTAAGTGCGAGTTTATATTTTGAAAAAAAGTTAAATGTATTTATATATTTAACATATTTGTGTGTGTGTATATATATATATATATATATATATATATATATATATTGCTATATTGATGATTATACGATTTCTTATGTTGCGCGGTAGAAGATAAAGTGTATGTATTTATTTATTTATTTGTGTGTATATATTTCTGCTATGTTGCTGATTATATTATTTCTTAGTTTTGTTTTTTGATCATTCCAATGTATATTTATTTCTATATATCTCCATAATTGTGTGTGTATATATATATATATATATATATTTCTCCTGTACTGTTATATTGAAGGATATTTTTTGATTATATGCATATTCCTCGTTCATATTTCTTAAACTACTATTATTTTTAATTGATCATTCAAATGTATATTTATTTTCTATATATTTATAATAAACAGAATGATGCAATGTTGTTTTATTTAATTCTTTTGGTTGTAAACAATTATATAAAATGGCTGGTTACGCCTTCTAAACCTACTAGCGGAATTCTAAACCAACTTTTAAGAATTAATTAAATAAATGGTACAATCTGGCAACTTAATAATGTATACCTGAACAATTAAAATGGTATCTGGCAACTCGCCCTAATAATGTATACCTGAACAATTAAAATAAAAAGTGGTATCTGGCAACTCAACCTGAACAAGCCATTTACGCCTATACCTGAACAATTAAAATGGTATCTGGCAACTCGCCCTACTAATGTATACCTGAACAATTAAAATAAAAGTGGTATCTGGCAACTCAACCTGAACAAGCCATTTACGCCTTCTAAGCCAACTGGCTGATTAGGAGTCTATAAGACAACGGCCACTCGGCTGAAGTCTTATTATGCACTTGGCTCCTGCCAGGTGAACACCTCTCTTCCTTTCTCTCCTTCTCCTTTCTTTCTCTTGGGGGATAACGCCGCCTCCAAGTTTCATGACCCTTGTTGCACCTGCAGAATCCCCCCACCCCCTTTGCAACATTGATTTGTTGCATACCCCCACCCCCGTTGCAACATTGGGTGTCGCATACCCCGCCCCCTTTGCAACATTGAGTTGTTGCATACCCCACCCCCATTTGCAACATTGAATTGTTGCACACCCTTACCCCTTTTTGCAACATTTGATCATTATCTCTTGCAACATTGCAACACTCTTGCATGCACTCTCCCTTTTTGCTGCTCTACTACTAAAACTACTGCTTAGAAATGTTTATAAATGCTTGATTTCACCAAGACATCAAAGAAATGGAGAAGAGATATCATGGAAGATGAGACCTCAGCATGATGGCTGATTACTGCTGATGGTGAAACGGGATACTCCAGAATTATTACATAAAAGAAAAGGAACAGCGTGTACATTCGAGACTAAAAGGCATAGATCCACAAGAAAACTCAGGACAAATAAAGATGAATATGTAATTGACGTTAATAATTAATCTTCTTTCTTTTTAAAGTTGTTTGCATTTGTAATTAGTATAACAACGCGAAATAGGTACTTAATGTAAATTGAAATAAATAATATATATTTATGTTGTTGTTTTTCCCTTCCAGTTTGCAGAAAATTCTTACGTGATCGAAAAAAATGGACACCTTATTCGAAATCAGTGTAGTTGAATTATATAAAATCAGTTATTAGTAAGAAAACAACTCTTGCAAAGTTCTCATTCGCAGGCCTGTGTTATCTATGATCAGTTTAGACGTACGTATTTAATTAAGGTTTCTTTTAATCTCGAATTAAACGGTTTATTTGCTTCGATAACTGGGTTACTTCTCATAATTTTGTCTGCTTTTGTTCTTCATGGTTCAGATTCCACTTTAAAATGGCCTCGTTCTAGTTCCTTGAAAGAAAAGCCTTTCGAGAAGTAGCGGGAGAGGGAGAGGGGTAAATCTCAATGTTAGCTGAGGGTTGGAGGTTGGGTGAGCAAGGGTGGGAAGGTGCTGTATTACATATTTAGAAAGGAATGCCATTAAGGATAACCGGGAGTAGGTTTGCCAGATTTTTCAAATGCCCATGCAGGACAAAATTTGTTCAGTTTTTTTTTTAAGACCAAATTTTTTCAAATTAAAACTAGATTTCTTCAATGGTTACAACAAACAAAATTAGAAAAATTTTATTAAAATAATGCTTAACAATTAAACATCGTGAATAATATTAAAATTATTATACATAATACTGAAATATCGTAAATAATATTGAAATTATAATAAATATTGTAGTATACATCGCTTTACTAATTATATTATGACATATGTCAATATTTTTCTGAACTTTTAATCTTCAAAATTTTTGCTCCATCTTCTGACTTCAAGCATAACTGAAATTCCTTGCAAGTCATGATTGTAAAAAAATAATTAATTAAAAAAAATATTCTAAATCTTATAAATAAAATCAAGTGTATGTGTGTGTGTGTTCCTCTTTCACACAAAAACTGTCACGCAAATGCAGCAATTTACACCCGAACGATTTCTTATAAAAAGTAGACATACTTACAGATTTTATTTGAATTACACAATCTCAAAAATATTTTTTGCGAGACATTTTGAATACAAAGGGATTTTTGGATCAAATGCGGGACTGTCCCGCAGAATGTGGGACATCTAGCAACCCTAGCTGGGAGAGGGGAAAGCAATTTGCTTGTTTTGCGCAGAACATCAAACCAACAGCAAGGTTCTTCATAAAGCTCAAGATGAATTAAATTTTCGCAGAGGCGGTTATTTCGTGATCGGACAGTGAGAATATCATGGAACTTTTTTGTCAAATCAGTGATATTTTATTATTACAGTAAAATAAGTTTACTACAGTAAAACAACTTTGAAAATTAATCAGTGCATATGTTGTAACGATTTTTTTTCAGTATGCAAAGATTAAAAGAGGACGCGATGAAATGTATCCCTCGGCGATTAGCAAAAGGGCAGCGTGCAGTCGTGCACGACTTTCATTTGTGTATGATTTTTGTTTTCATGTTAATAATGTTTAATTTCAAATGGTTTGATCATATAACAAAACTTCATAAGATTAATTATCCTATGTATCTCTTGATTTGAATTAATTATTAGAAATATTCATTACTGTGTTAACTCCCTCTTCCCCAAACAATTGGTCATTATATGGACTTATACTTCTTTCTGAATTCTATGTGGTCGGAAATTATCTGCCTCTGCAATTGACATTTATGAAATAGAGTGTTTGAAAATATAAAACTTTGTCATTAACAAAGACTGCCTCCAGTAAACTCGGTCATAGGAGTAATTCTATTCATTTTTTAATACACGTATAGGCCAATAGGATATGGTAATATCAAATATTGTCAATTATATCAGTTGGTCGAGACACAAATATAGTACTTACTTTTCGATTGAAATTCTAATATAGTAATTAAAACCTATTTAAACAAATAGATTCAAATTTAAACTAAGTGTAACTAATTGCTTCTTACCAAAATCATCATAATGAAATTGTATCGATGCCTTAATATGGTTTGCATATGTTGGTGGGAAATTAGATCTTTATGAAAGATTACAGAGTTCATACGTCATGTAAATTATATTCTTAACTATAACTTCATAATAAATACTCGTAAGTCTTAATTGTTAATGTCACGTAATTTCAGTCGTAATTGAATCAAACTTTTAAACAGAACTGCCTTAAATTTTAAAATTCCAAAACTGATTATCTTTGTATTAATTAATTAATGTCGTTTTAATTCACTAAATGTATTTCATATAGCTTTCATTTATATACTTGTGCAGAGGTAGTCTCGAATTAAGGAGGACCACTAACTTTATGATGATGATCAATAAAATGGTCATGAGACCAAATTAACTAATATGGTTCCGGACCAATTACGACGTCAATCTTCACCCGCGTATCAGCAAAATGGGTGGATGAAATATGAAGTAGTGAATTTTGGATATTTTTATAGATAGATTTTTAGTTTCGCGATTAACGAGTGACTTTGGTTTTTAAATATGTGTTAATTAACTATAGGAAGCTAGTGTGGGACCGCACACATAGTGACTAGTGTAGGATCTGCGTAACCCTATAATGATAATTACATTTATAAGTTGAATCAAACGATTTATTGTTACAAAAAATAATAAAAATTAACTTGGGTACAATAAATGACGTTGTCATATACCTTAATTCGGCACAAAAGTATATGAAGTAAATAAAAAAAATCTATAGAAATCAGTAAGTAAATTACAGTACATGATCACATCATCCATATTTAACAACTTTTGTACTATTCAAGTTTCCTAAAAAATTTAAATCCAAAGTTTGGGTTGTGGGCGAATTTCATTTAGTAGAGGAAAATCGAAAATGTAGTTCATATTTCTTGTTGCAGACGGTTTAATGATAATATTTATAAATAAATGGAATGCAGTTTTAACTGTTTCTATGAAGAAACATGACTTCATTGCGTTCGCGCATCTACTACGTATGGGTATAAATGTACTAAAGTAAATGCAAAAACCAACACTGTAGGGTGTTCATAGTTCCTGATCACGAACAACACAGTAGCAACAAAGTTTCGAGTGCGCATAAACTTATGAAAATGAAGTGTGATTATCATCCTAAGTAATGAATTGTTAAGGACAAATAAATAGCTAAATAAAATTAATAAGTAAATACAGTTTTTAGGTGGAAGGTAACTGTGGGAAGAATGTACGTTAAAATATAAATGCAACTATTCTAGCAGTCGAACTGCTGTTAAGTTAAAGATTATTACTCCCAACATCACCACATATACAGTTTAAACACAGGTAAAGGGACATGATCACTTTAACTATCCTAAGTACTGTAATTATTCAAAAACTTAGACAAATTGAAACATAAATGCAACTGAGGAACCTATTTTCACTTGAAATTATGGGTGTGTCTCAAGGAAAGTGTTGCCATTTTCAGTTCTCAACTATAACGATCTCCGCTTCTTTGAATGTAATATTTAGTTCTTTTTAGTTGTTGCTAAGACGTGGTAGTAAGTCGTTTTTACATGCAATAAATTTGCAAGAATCTCAACTGATTACTTTTGTTGGTGTATAGTTCCTAATACATTATGTAAGTATTGTACAGTTTTTTAATATAAAACTAATGTTATTTGGGATCACTGCCATAGTAATTAATATATATATATATATATATATATATATATATATATATATATATACACACACACACAATGGATTCCGGTTAATTGGGACATATCGGGACTAGAATACTTTGGCCCAATTAAGCGGCTGCCCCAATTATACGAAGTTGCACGTAAAGAGTTAAAAAGGTATACATAAGACAAAAGACAAACTTTCCGTTTATTGAGTAACAAAAATACTTACTGTATATGAACTGAAACAAATGGTGCAAATCAGAGAAAAATATTTACCCTAAAAACAAATTTGATTCATGTACGTATTAAACACGCATATAGTTCTTAACAGTTAATGACGTTGGAGGAATTTATCGAGTGTACCCTGCCGTGTTCTCTTGATTGACTGCAACTGAATAAAATCAGCGCAGGTATCTAGGGCAGATATAGGACTGCCTTCATTGCCTTCCTGCATGAAATAGCGTCGTAATCCAGCAATAAATTTCCTGGCATCTTGGTTAGTCACTCGTTCAAGCTCAGGTATGTCATCCTCATCGCTTTCCTGGTCTTTTGATGTCTTCTGGTGTTTTGCTGCAATTTGTTCAACAATTGCGTCCTCACAATCTTCATTTTCATTATAACATTGAAGACTATTGTCGATGCATGCAAACTCTTCGTAGTTTCTGACGTGTTGCACTTCCAAAATGGCGTCATTTTCACTATCGACCGTATCTGGCATCTCCAAGCCTGAGTGTTTAAAACCACAGTGAGCAAAGCAGTTCTGAATGGTCTTGGTGCTTATTCCTCGCCAACTATCGGCAATAAACTGTACTGCATGTAAAAGATGAACCTTTGCACTGACTTCCTTAGCTGTTGAAGATAATGTCATTAGATTTTCTTCAATTATTTCAAGGATGTAGTTTACCAACTTTCCGCAATACAAGGTCTTCAAATTTTTTATGATTCCCATGTCCATTGGCTGCACCAAGGATGTGGTGTTGGGAGGCAGAAATTCCAGTTGGATATTTAAAAAAAAGTCTAAATGAGGGTGTGCTGCACAGTGGTCAAGAAGCAGTAGAATTTTTCTCGACTGCTGTTGTATTCCACAGCCCAATGTAGCAATTACTGGCCCAATTAAACGGCATGGTATCCCAAATAAGCGAAGCAAATTCTGGTTATATTCTCGATTTGTTTTTGTTCTTCAAGATTTGTCCCAAATAAACGGCTCCCCGATTAACCGGCGGCCCTATTAACCGGAATCTACTGTGTGTATATATATATATATATATATATATATATAGCGCCTCTGTGTAGTAGTTAGCGTGCTAAGTAGTTGGTAGAAAAATGGGTACCCTGGGTGGCCTAGTGGTTAAGACGCTGGGCTGCTGGTGGGCGTGGTTCGGATTCCATGTTAAACTGTAGGTCTAAGGTGGAGTGGAAAGCTTGACCTTCGTCAGACTGAACAATTCGGGCGGAAGCAAACCAAAGGTGTGTGTATATATATATATATATATATATATATATATATATATATATATTCAAGAGAACATCGAAGTAGTTCAGTTTCCCACAATGTCGGGGTGAGTGTGCCAAAAGGGTTACCTAAGCCAGAGCAGAAACACAGTAAGCAGCCAACGCAACTACGATGCCAGCGATCGGGGCGAACCAGCGCCACACAGCTCGGAGTCCTCCACCGTAACTACTGAGCTACCGGGCGCCTATATATTTAACTTAAAATGAGTAAGAGAATTTTCTTTTAAAAATCCATATCAGATAACAGCGATGAAAGAAGCAAACGAGTTCTCGAAACATTTAGATAAGGAGCAGACTGAAGACTTCTTTCTATTTGGTGAGGTGGGAGAGGATCAAAGGTAGAATAACGAAATAAATGCATGACTTTTGCCTTCGAGAAATTTTTGGTGGGGCGGGAAGAAGGGGTCTTCATTCCGTTCCCCCCTAATCACAGCCATGATGGAAGGTTTTTACATAAAACAACGGCAGTCTTCATTCGCTGTAAGGTATGAGGAAGGGTTTCTGCTGAATCAGAACGAATTTCTGCATTTTATATACACGTGTATGGTATATGATATATGCAAGATGTTAAATATACACCCTATTCAATGTGGCGTCATAGTTTTTTCAGTTATAACTTAAGGTGTTTAGCAACAGGCACTCTTTGAAGCTGCGCTAAGACGGACAGTTTATTTTACTGTTCCGCCGCTCAGTTTATGGCAGAATTTTTAAAATGAGTTTAAATTAAACTGGAATAAGACCTTTGAAAATCCTCTTCGGGTTAAAACTTTTAAAGGAGTATTAAGAATAGTCCGCACGTGATTTAAGTACCATCATGAATATGTAATATTTACAAATACAAATTTCATATCTAAGAACATTTCTAGGTTTCATCTGGAAGGGTTTGTGGAATACATCAAGGTTGCCTATCATACAAGACTTGTATGTGGATTGATGTATTTAGTACTAAGCTTATAAACTACAAAGTTTTCAACCTAAATTATGGCATAAGCCCCTGTATTGTGAAAGTGACACTTCAGTAAACTGAGCATTGTCGTGGGTAGTGTCGTTACACCGCTTCCCGTCCATCAGCAAAGTTAAGCGACATTGGGTCTGGAGTGTAATTGGATGGGGAACTGTCCAGAAGACCCGTGGTTCGAATCCCAGGTAAAGCTGCAGGTCCTCTCTGTCATATAACCTTGGATGTGGCAAAGGTGGTTAAAACCCCATCATCGCGTTAATTTATTGAAATGATCCTACTTAATAAATACAAGTATCCTTAAAAAATTAGATTGTGTAGTTTAGTGTTTCGCATTATCCTTTTTGTGTCTGGGTACACGAGGTAATATGTATGGATGGTGTGAAAATTATTGTTTCTAAGTTGGGGTTTGCATGATGCGAGAATTGTACTTGCAGACATATCAATTCTCACGGATTTTCCCTGAGACTCACGGATTTTAAGTCTCAAACTCCCTTTTGTGGGATATGTTTCTAGTTATCAAAATCAGACACAGACAAAATCAGGCAAAATCTCACGGATTTTCGTGGATCCTCGAGTCTTTGGTAGCCTGTAACTGCTTTCAACCTTTCAAATGTTCCGTGCGACGATTCCTCATTTCACGAAGGTGAGGCTTGTGGCCCCTCCTCTCGAGTTGAGTTGGCCTGGTGAAGTAGAGATTTGGTTTCTTGTGCTTTCCACCTCCCCCAACCAGGTACGCCCGGCTCATCTGGGATTGTTTTGAGCTAGGCGTCTAATCTTCTTTTGAAGATATCCACCGCAACACCACTCATGTTCCTTTGTTCCTTAGGCAGCTGGTTAAACAGTCTTGTCCTTTCACAATAAAACTATTTTCCTTCAGGGTTGAAAATGTTCACTGTCTAGCCTTTAATTTGGGAACACGACACAGTCGTTTTCTACTTTCCACTGTTGTTTGGGGATGTTATAGGGTTCAGAGTAAGATTAGGGACTAGCTCCTACATTATTTCCAAGCGTAAATACTGTAATGGTGTACCTGTCTCTTCTTCTTTTCAGCGAATGTAAGTTTAATTCACGTAACCTTTCCCAGTAATTTGGTTTTTTGTATCCATTGATGTTGGCTGTAAAGCTTTTCTGAATCCCTTCAGTAGTATGGGCACAAAATGTTAGAGTGCAATGCAATTGCAAATTTTACAAGATGGTGCAAGAGTGACAACACCCCCATCCCCTTTGTTGCAAGGCACCCCCATAGCGCCAACCCACCCCCTTTGTTGCAAGGCATCCATAGTGCCAAACCCCATTGTTGCAAGGCACCCATAGTGCCACCCCCTTTGTTGCAAGGCACCCATAGTGCCACCTCCCCCTAAATGGGGGGAAGGAATGTTGCAAGAGCATTAAGAGGTTATGCAACTTGGAGGCGGAGTTATCCCCAAAGCTGCAATGAACCCCGCTGGGGGAGACCTCTTTGGGGGATAAGGTGGGGCGGCCTCACCTCCCAAAGGGGTATACCTAACCTAAGAGAGAGGAGAGGTGTTCGCTTGACAGGACCCAAGCGCATATTAAGACTTCAGCCGAGCGGCCGTAGTCTTATAGGGCCCCTAATCAGCCAGTTGGCTTATCTGGCTGAGTTGCCAGTTTGCGCTATTTATTTAATTAAAGCATATATTCTGACATAATCAGCCAGTTGGCTTAGAAGGCTGAGTTGCCAGATTGCGCTATTTATTTAATTAAAGCATATATTCTGGCTTGCCCCCCCCCCCCCAGTTCGCATAATCCGCCAGTAGGCTTAGAAGGTCTAACCAGCCATGTGGTATAATTAAATAATAATAATGTTTATAAATACAACCAAAAGAATTAAATAAACCACCACCACCACATCACTCTTTATTTAGACGAATTATTGGATTGGCATAATCCTAGTCGGAGGTGTACGTGCATTTGTGTGCGTTTGTCCACGTCAGCTGACTTAAACCGCCAGTTGGCATAACCCGCCAGTTGACTTAGAAGGCCTAACCAGCCATTTGGTATAATTAAATAATAATAATGATACTAATAACGTTAATATATACTGTACATCCAAAAGAATTAAATAAAACACCATCACATCACTGTTTATTTAGACAAATTATTGAATCCAATTTCACGAAATATATTGAAAATAAATATGCATTCCTATACAAGCGAAGGAATATATGCAATAAAAAATAATAATAGCATAACAACTACGAACAAGTAGTATATATATATATATATATATATATATATAATAATATACAAACCCGGACCTATCCAAATTGTTCATTCTAATGAAGGTCATGCGTGCCACTCCACCTTAGACCTTCAGTTTAACGTTGAATCCGAACCACGTCTAAAATAATATGTTAAAACAACCATTAACACAAATTCTAATTTCAGAATAAAAAAAAATTAAACAGCCTAACCACACAAAATATCACTCGGGAGCGGAATAAGACGGTTTACCGAGAATAACAGAATCACCTTGTGAAAATAATATTTATCATTTACTACAGAAATGCTCATTCCGTCGAAGGTCAAGCTTTTCACCCCGTCCTAGACCTACATTTTAACGGGGAATATAATTCCAATAGATCTAGTTGGCCTGGTAAAGTAGTGAGTTGACTTCTTTTACTCTCCATCCCTCAGGTACACCCGGATCATCGGGGATCTTCTTTTCTATTCCATGGAATTTTAGATCCTCCCCCTTTCCGTACCGTAACAGTTGAATTTTATCAGTGTTAAATTTCATATTAAAACCATGCAACATCTCCTAAAACTTACTACATCATTACCCCTACCCCGTCTTTCATGTATTAAGAAAGTTCTACCTTACGGCAATCTTTGTTTAGCATCCCCTTGATTGCTCACCGTTGTGAAGGTCAAGCGTGTCACTCCACCTTAGACCTACAGTTTAACGTTTGAATGCTAAAACACTCCTTAACACAATAAAATCTAATTTCAGGATAAAAATTTAAAAACCTAACCATACAAAACATCACTCGGAGTTGTCCTGAAAATGAAAGAAAGAAAAAATTAAACAGCAACAATCAGTCCACCTATAAAAAATATAAAAAAGTGACAAAGCGATACCTGACATAAATGCATTCTTTGAAGAGGAATTGCAAGAAGAGTATATAACAGACTTTGAGTTTACACCAGAAGATGTAGCGAGAGCTATAGAACAAATGAAACTACATTCAGCTGCAGGTCCGGACAATTGGAACGCATTATTGATTAAAACCTGTAAAAATGAAATAGCTACACCTTTATACTGGATATGGAGAAGATCCCTAGACACTGGGGAAATACCGAGCATCTTGAAAAGAGCAAACATTGTCCCTATATATAAAGGAGGGGACAGATCTCAAGCAAAGAACTATAGACCAGTGTCATTGACGTCCCACCTCACCAAAGTATTTGAAAGAATAGTTAGAGAGAAAATTTATGATTTCCTGGAGACACGGGAAAGATTCAACGAAAATCAGCATGGATTCCGATCAGGTAGATCATGCCTATCACAACTAATAGAGCACTACAACAATATCCTAGATGCATTGGAAGGCAATGACAACTACGATGTTATATACACAGATTTTGCTAAAGCTTTCGATAAATGTGACCATGGTATAATAGGACATAAAATTAAAGACGGGAATAACAGGCAAAGTGGGAAAATGGATCTACAACTTCCTTAGTGATCGTCTGCAGGTCGTCAAAATTCAAGGTATATCATCATCAGAATCGGAAGTACGCAGCTCAGTACCACAAGGGACAGTACTGGCCCCACTCCTGTTCATTATTTCATGCTAACAGACATAGACAGCGGAGTAAACAGCAATAGTATAGTAACATCCTTTGCAGACGATACAAAGATCAGCAGAAAAATCAGCGATGTACATGACGTGGAGGCCTTGCAGAGGGACACGAACAAAATATACAAATGGTCAGAAGACAACAACATGTCATTCAACGCCGAGAAATTTCAACTCTTGAGATATGGTAGAAAAGAAGAACTTAAACAGACTGCATCTTATGCTCCAGATAGACAGAAAATTCAGAGAAGCATGAAAGCGATTGATCTCGGGATAATAATGACAGATGATGCGAAATTCGAAACACAAAATCAGATAGCGATAAATAAAGCAAAAAGAGTCGCCGGACAGGTTCTAAGAACGTTCAAGAGAAGGGACAGGACAGTAATGATTCCCCTGCTAAAAACACTGATTATACCAAAACTTGAATACTGCTCAGTTTTGACGTCCCCATATAAAAAGGAAGAAACTAATAAACTAGAAGAAACGCAAAGGCATTTCACAGCCAAGATTGATGGCTGCAAAGAACTCAACTACTGGGAAAGACTACGTAAACTAAATCTGTACTCACTGGAAAGAAGAAGAGAGAGGTACATCATAATCTACATATGGAAAATGATCGAAAAACTGGTACCAAACCTAAAACTAAACCCAATTACCATTCAAACAACACTGGAAAATAGGAAAGGCAGAATGTGTAGTGTTCCCAAATTAAAAGCACGACAAGGGACCTCCTCAACCCTGAAGGAAAATAGCTTGGTTGTCAGGGGGCCAAGACTTTTCAACCAGCTTCCTAAGGACCTCAGAAACGTAACGGGGGTCAAAGTTTAAGTCTTCAAGAAAAGACTGGATGCCTGGCTCAGGACAGTACCAGATGAGCCGGGCGTGCCTGGCTATGTACGGTGGAGAGCGCAAGAAAGTAACTCGCTCCTCCACCAAGCCAGACCTAGAGGCGGGGCCACCAGCTTGACCTCCGTGTGAAGAGAGACCAACACACGAAACAACATAAGGTTCGTAAGGTATATATATATATATATATATATATAAAGTAAAAAACAAATTAATTTATCAAAAGAATTTAACGAAAACAATTTCTCTATTTCAATTAAACAAATTTTGCTTATTTTGAAGGCTCACACAATTTATATACGACAAGCACAATAAACAGTTCGAATTTGACCCAGTATAAATTAGTATCTTTAACGAATATTTTTCGACTTTAAACCTTTAAATTAACTTAAAATTATAAAGCGAACTAAAACTACAAAGCGATGCCTGTAAATCCATTATTTACATCCCGTCAAAAAATAATCTTAAAACTCGAAAAGATTTTGAAAAATTTTGCTGCTATATATATATATATATATACACACACACACATATTTTTTATTACCTACAAATGCGTCAACACACACTCAAACATTTTAAACCTCGCCGTATAAAAATCAACGCGAAAAGGAAACAGATAAATTTTGAGGCAAAGCGGTTTGGAAGTCTAGAATCCAACGAGAAGAGGAAAAAAAAAATTTGACCGCGAAAATTACGAAAATACTCGCTATGAGAAGAGATTTTGAAAATGATGGGCGCCATCTTGAAAAATAGTTACAATGATTTGATAAGGAATGAGATTCGAGATTGCTTGCAAATGGGATAACACAATGCATCTTGCTATTTAAATAATCGAACCAGAATATTTATTAATGCTATAATACGGGATAGCAACAATTTTGACCGAAATATAAGGCAACATGGGAAAGCCCTTATATTTATATAAAGGAACACCGCTTGCCACCAAAATGTAGTAATTAAGACCTTTTAACCTTTCTCATGTTGCTTTTTTATACTATTTTCTCTTTATTCCATTTCTCTTTATCCTTCATCATTCTATTTACCCACGCTTCGCTGTACTTTATAAATACGTGTAGACGTGAACGAGTGGAGGCCGTTATAATTTGAACCGGGCATGGGGGACGGGGGTTAATATACAACCGATTAATACTTTACTAACTTCATTTATACCGAAAGCACTTTTAGATAAACGGGGTAATGCGAGGGGGTAGGGGGAGCAACATAATAATATTCTAAATTTACAACTATACCGTAACACACAAAATCACCTTTTTAGCCCCGTGGCCGACCGATGAGTGAAGGGCATTTCTGCCCAGACAAACGTTTTCACGATCTAAACACACTCTGGCTAATTCTGCGTATTGTCAAAAACATTTAAAAACGTACAAGATTGGGCTCTATCCAACAATAAAGAATTATGAAATGCTTCATATATAATGTTATAATGCTATAATGCTTCAGACCAACAAAGACCGCAGGATCCACTCACGGCTGGTCCACCCAACTGCGTTCGCAACCGTGTACTGTGCACGCCCTCCTTGGTGGCGGAGGGGACCTACAACCCTACGCGGGCTCCGAACCACAAGAACACAAGAACACGAGAAACTTTTACAGTGGGCACACCGGGGGCCACCTCGGCCCACCGAGGCGGCTCCACCATGCAAAAACCGCCTGCACATTGGCAGCAACCAATTTTTACAAAACTAAATAATTATCAATTTAAAACTAATTAATTATCAATTAAAAACTAAAGATAGAATCTCTCAATCCAGAGGATCAAGTCATAATAGACTACTATCCACAAATATGTTACACTCTATATCTATTTATAACCGACATGCAAATATATCAGATCCAAAGAATCCAGTCAATTTCATTACGGTATCCATCACTACCAGTACCTTGCCAACTAAAAATAAGTCATGGTCCATATCAATTGCGGACCAAGTCACAATTTACGACCATATACGTACAGTACCATATATACACTTAGGAGGAAAAGTGTAGGTGTGGCTGTGAAGATTGTACAGTAGGGTGGATCGATTTTACATTTTTTTCGATTTCCATATTCTAATAGACAAAAACTTGCGCATGCATGAGAAAATAGCCTCTGCAAAATCTTAGCTTAATAGGTAATCATCTTCTGTCCCCGGCAGAGCGATGAAAATCATATTTTAGTAGTCAAAAACGTATTTTTCTTATAATTTTTAAAATATTTCAATATGCGTGTGTGTTATTTCATGCCTAAGCAACGATATAAATGCTATGGGAAATATATAAATGCATTATTTAAGACAAAGAGCCGATCTGAAAATATATATATAAATTACCTATTTTTTCAACATTTGACGTTGTTGCCGGGGGCAAAAGATATTAACGTAGGACAACGCGCTTGGAAAAACGATCATATGAGGTCTTTTTCATCGACTTTACAGTTATTAGGAATAATTTTGATGTATATTGAAATATTTTAAAAATTATAAAAAAATACGTTTTTGACTACTAAAATATGATTTTCATCGCTCTGCCGGGGGCAGAAGATGATTACCTATTAAGCTAAGATTTTGCAGAGGCTATTTCCTCATGCATGCGCAAGTTTTTGTCTCTATTAGAATATGGAAATCGAAAAAAATGTAAAATCGATCCACCCTACTGTACCGTAATGTAGAAATGTGTGTGCACCCATTTTGGGTCTCCCATTTAAAGGTGTTTGTGAGGCAAGTGAAGACAAGTGAAGAGCATGAGTTTTTCAATACCTCACAGTACAATGGGGGGCACCGCTCGGCAGAGGAATCTCTTTAAATGGGGTGTGTAAAGACAGAGAGTATCCCCTAACCCAAGATGCTACCTCCCTATATCCCACAACACTTGTGTTGAGCTGTGGGATCTATCACCACAAAGCCTTAATTTTACTACCTCAAACTATACCCAATCTATCAACATATGCGTCTAATCGATTTTTAAACATGTTTATAGACGTACTACTAATTACTTCTACCGGCAAACTATTCCAGTTATTTACTATTCTATGCGTAAAAAAGTTTTTGGCAACTGTTGTCTCGAACCTTCTTCTTGTCAACTTACACCCGTTATTTCTAGTCCTATTATATTGAGATATTTCGAAAAAGCTATCTCTATCTACGTTATCGAACCCATTCATAATTTTGAAAACCTGGATTAGATCACCCCTCAGCCTTCTAGTCTCCAGTGTAGTCAATTTTAACTTCTTAAGCCTATCCTCGTACGACTTTGACCTAAGCGACGGAATCATCTTAGTTGCTCGTCTTTGAACTCTTTCGATTTTGTTTATATCTTTGCGCATATGCAGATTCCAAAATTGGACCGCGCACTCCAAATGAGGTCTAACTAATGATTTATAAAGAGGAACTATAATATCGCACGATTTGTACTCAAAATTCCGATTATAAAACCTAACACTTTGTTCACCTTAGTGACCGCTGCTGTACTTTGTTTCGCTACTTTTAAATCACCAGTGACTATAACTCCTAAATCTTTTTCCTGCTCTACGCTTGTTAACTCTTTTCCTGACATACTATACGCAAAATTACCGTTACGCGAACCTATATGCAAAATTTTGCAAGGGGCCCAATACAGAACCCTGAGGAACGCCACTCGCTACATTAGCCCAACACGACTCCGCTCCATCAACGACCACCCTCTGTTTCCTACCTCGCAACCACTCTTCTATCCAATTTATTACTACACCCCTGATTCCATAAGCTTTAGTTTTTTCAATGAGTCTTTTGTGCAGCACGGTGTCAAACGCTTTTTGAAAATCTAAATACACTACATCAACCGCCCGATGTCTATCGTAAACGTCAATTACGCTTTGGAAAAATTCTAAAAGATTAGTGAAGCTAGATTTGTTTCGCCTAAAACCGTGCTGCGTATTTCTAACTAGTTTATGCAATTCTAAGTATTCGACTATACGATCCCTAATTATTGATTCCAGTAGCTTACCTACAACAGACGTTAAACTGATTGGCCTATAATTTCCTGCCGCACCTTTCTCGCCTTTCTTAAAGATAGGTGTTACGTTTGCTAACTTGAAATTATCTGGTACGCACCCCTCAGAAATAGACGCATTAAAAATCATTGTTAGCGGCACAACAATGCTATCTTTTAATTCTTTTAGTTGTATGGGATATATGGGAATTCGGCCACGGTGATTTACGCATTTTCATTTTATCAATATAGCGCATTACCTACCCTTCACTAACCACAATATTATCCAAAATACTACCATTATCAAAAGGTATTATGTCTATGACCGTAGGGATATTCGTTACATCTTCTATAGTAAAAACTGACGTAAAAAATTCGTTTAGCAAGGTAGCTATTTCCTTGTTTTCAGAAACTAGATCTCCATTTACATTTTTCAAAGGCCACAAGACACTTTTTACTTGATTTCTATTATTGACGTATTGAAAGAATCGCTTGGGGTTTTCTTTACCGTCACGAGCTATGGAGATTTCAAATTCGCGCTTGGACTTTTTTATTACACTTTTCGCTTCACGCCTTAGAGATATGTAGTTGTTTCGTAACCACAAATTGGCTTTATCGCATTTATGTAGCCTATAAGCCCTATCTCTACTCTTTAGAATGTCTTCTACTCTAGAAGTAAACCACAAGGGCTTGTTGTTTACTTTCGCACGTTTAATTTTGTACGTACACATTCCTCATTTATAGTCCTAAATACTGTTTCGAACGATTCCCACATTAGTTTTGCGTTGGAGTTCCCCGTTACTTTTTCTCGATTGACGTGTGACAATTTATTTCGAAATTTACAAAAGTCTGCGTGCTGGAAGTTAGGAATTTTAGTTGAGTTACTTGATTTCGAGTGACTTACTGAGAGGACAAACTCTACCATATTGTGATCGCTATTGCTTAACGGTTCCTTACTTGAAGATCAGTAATTAGCCTATCATCCGTAGTTATTACTAAATCTAAAATACTGTCCAACCTCGTAGGTTCCCCAACCTTTTGAATAAGAAAGCTATCTTCGAGAAAATTAACTAAACGATTACCTTCCGCGTCTCCCTGCATTGTATCGTAATTCAGGTTGGCGCAATTAAAGTCACCCATAACTAAAGCCTGCTCACTACCTATTATTCTCTTTAGTTCACGATATAACGCTTCGTCCATATCAGCTGTTTGATTAGGGGGCCTATACATAACCGCAACAAGAAGTTTGAAATCGTTCAATTTAAGTTCTGCTATAGTCAAATCTATTGGTTCTGGAATTGTGTGCTTTACTTCTATAACGTTCGCAATATTATCTTTGATATACAACATAACACCGCCTCCTCGCCTACCTATTCTGTTTTTAACAAAAAGTCTATAACCTTTAATTTGATACTCCACTACAAAGTCACGTGTTTCAGGGAAATTTGTGGAATTTACGCAGCCTGAAAAGAAGAGACAGTATTATGAAATAGTATTCCTAAAGGCGCAGTTCCAACGTCATTAAGATGAAGTCCATCTTCGAGGAACAAGTCCTTCCTGCTGTAGAAACTGTTCCAAAAATTCGCAAAATGCACTCCTTCCTGTTGGCAAAGAGACTTTAGGTTATTGTTAATAAGGTCGCCTTGCTGTAGAAATCGTTACGTTGGATAATTCGAGGAAGTATACCTGTGAAGACAATCTTATTAGTTTTCTCCTTTAGTCGCTCTAGTAAGTCTCTGTACCTAGCCAGCAGTTCTTCCGATCTAGAATTTAAAACGTATTAGTACCGACATGAATAACATACGTTGTGTCCTCGGCGGTACCGTCTGTAAAATGGTCAACACTATTAGTTATATCCTCCACCCTTGCACCAAGGTAGCAGTAACGGCGCCTACGACGAGGGTTCTCCCACAGAATTCCTCGGGATGCCCTCGAATAATGGGATCGCCAACGAGTCGTATTTCCGGTTCAAAGTCATCTTCGAAACCTAAAACAGAAAACTTATTGCTTGTTATTACTGGTAGACAAGTCTTAGGTTTTCTCAATGGGGCTCCATTACGCACTCGAACGAAGGGTTGGGAACTAGGGGAAGAGAGAGGGCTATTAATACTATTTATATTATTAGTAGAAACTGAGGCAGGAGGGGTCGTAACTGGAGTCTCAAGGGATTCTAATTTTGCCGTTAGGAGCATCACGCTTTCTTCAAGCCTCACCCTGGCCTCGCTCTCACGTTCTAACTCGTTCCTCAGGACTTCCATGCTTGAGCACCACCTGCAAACTAACTGTTCATTATTATTAGCCTTTGTAAACGCGTAAGCGGCAAATTTCCCTTCACAGCGACTGCAACTACTTGACGGGGGTGCTATTCTTTTAATTAGTTAAAAAACAAAAAAACAAAAAACGAGCGTCTGGAAATTAATAAATTACAACGTAGGTCTATCGCGTGCTTATTGTGCCGTCACCTGCGAAAACCCGCAAAAATGTTTTTGAAACGCAGAAACAGGTTCTTGTAACACAATTTTATGCTACCGACGAAAGATCTGTTAAAGAAAAAGTATTAAATGAAACTTATCTGTCCGCTGTTCGACCGACTTAATTCCTTTTTTCTCACGGTAGGTGACCCTTCGGGAGGTCAGGTAGAGTGTGAAGGGAAAATGAACCTTAAGAAACCTCGTTTCTGATAGATTTGAAAAACAACAAAGGCAAACCAAGGGAATTTCAACCTTATGAAACCTCGTGTAGTAATAGATTCGGGAACAAACAAGGCACTAGCCTTGGTTTAGTCAAGTAATATAGTAATGAATAAATTCAATAAAGGAAATATATTCATTAACGAATGATTAGTAACACGAAGTAATTTAGTTAAGAATGCACCAAACACTATTTTTTTTTTAAAGACACTTGAACGAAAACCACTTATTCACTTGGTAACACTGGACACTCGATAAAACACGTCTGTTCACAGGAAAGACTGATCTACTAAGTCCTTTTTAATCCGGTCCAAGATGGTTCAATCTCGTAAAATTTCCGACCTGAAAATGTTTTTGCAAATAATAAAAGGTTTAATTTTAAATATTTGTTTAATTAAACATTTTTATCAAATAAATATTCACGTAAACAATTAAAATTTTTATTAAAATAATCAATATTTTCCCTCTTTTAAATAAGCAAAATAATCATTAATTAATTTATTTATTTATATTATTTTTATTATTATATATATATATATATGACAATTATTTCACGAAAGTAACAAGTGAAAAATATTTATGATGAATAAAACCACGAAGGAAAGGAAACAGAATGGTGCTCAAGCGCTTTCGTCTAATGACACCCTCAGGAACGGAACACTGAAGTAAATAAAGAGTTCAAGACTATATACAGGTTACAATATATATATATATATATATATATATATATATATATATATATATATAATAAATATAGAAATAAAAATTGTGCGAGAAGCATACAAATTTGTAAGGAAAACTACCAATTTTAGCACTTTGCCCGAATTCAACACAAGATCAAATGGATTGTTTACATCCAATTTTATAGTTAATGCCTGAATGATATATAGGTCACAAAAAAAAATATATATAAAATAGTATATATATATAAATAAATTTAAAAATAAAAATTGTAAGAGGAGCACACAAATTTATAAGGGAAAACTACCCAAGTTTTAGCACTCTACCCTTCTTGTCTAGATCCGTTCTGGACGAATTCAACACAAGATCAAATGGATTGTTTACAACCAATTTTATAGATAAGGCCTGAATGATATATAGGTCACAAAAAATATATAGAGAAAACTAAATTGAAAAATAAAAATTGTAAGAGAAGCATACAAATTTATAAGGGAAAATTACCAAAGTTCTAGCACTCTGCCCTTCTTGTCTAAATCTGTAATTTTCCTTTATAAATTTGTATGGTTCTCTTACAACTTTTATTTTTTAATTTAGTTTTATATATATATATATATTTTTTTTTTGTGACCTATATATCATTCAGGCCTTACCTATAAAATCGGTTGTAAACAATCCATTTGATCTTGTGTTGAATTCGTTCAGAAGGGATTTAGACAAGAAGGGCAGAGTGCTAAAACTTGGGTAGTTTTCCTTTATAAATTTGTATGCTCCTCTTACAATTTTTATTTTTCCATTTATTTTTATATTTTTTTATATATATATTTTTTGTGACCTATATATCATTCAGGCATTAACTATAAAATTGGTTGTAAACAATCCATTTGATCTTGTGTTGAATTCGGGCAAAGTGCTAAAGTTGGTAGTTTCCTTACAAATTTGTATGCTCCTCCCACAATTTTTATTTCTATATTTATTATATAATATATATATATATATATATATAATATATATATATAGTTTTTTGTAACCTGTATATAATCTTGAACTCTTTATTTACTTCAGTGTTCCTGAGGATGTCATTAGACGAAAGCGCTTGAGCACCATTCTGTGTTTCCTTTCCTTCGTTGTTGAATTCATATATATATATATATATATATATATATATATTATATTTTTGGGGATAAACTACAAAAATTAAGTCGTTGAAATGAATGAACAAATGAACATTTTTGCAGGAATGCCGCCATTTTATCGAAACGGAAAATCATCGAAATGAAAACCGTCGAAACCTAATTTAATCTCATACATAGCCTAATCTAACTTAGCCCAATTACGTCTAACTTAACTCAGTTTAATATAACTTCATGCGAGTAAATTTAACCTAATCACTTCTGCCATAAACGTAGTAGTCTGACCTTTTAAGTTAGGTTAGATTAAGTTTCGATAATTCTCAGTTCCGAGAAAAAAAGAATTTCCTCGCAATTTCTCTACTTTTGTGACCATATATATATATATATATATATATATATATATATATATATATATATAATGATGTGGCTGTTTAACCTCCTCCGCAACATCTAAGTATGACGGAGGGGACCTAAAGCTTCACATGGGATCCGAACCTCGAGTCATTACATAATATAGACGCAGAAAGAGTACCGTCTCCCATCGAACCTCTCACCAGACCCAATTTCGCTTAACTCTGCTGATCGACGGGAAGCGGTGTTACGACACTCGCCACAATATATATATATATATATATATATATATATATATATATATATATATTTGCCGTAATGAAAGTATTATGAAGGGGAATTACTTCCTAACTTTGGTCAAAACTTTCATACTTCATAAACTTTATGCTTTTAAACATTTTCGTAATTTTCGAGCATTTTCATAATTTTCGCTGTCAAATTTTTTTTTCCTCTTCTCGTTTGATTTTAGACTTCCAAACCGCTTTGTCTCAAAATTTATCTGTGTTTCCTTTTCGCGTTGGTTTTATACGGCAAGGTTTAAATGTTTGAGTGTATGGTGACGCATTATTAGGTAATAAAAATGTGTATATATATATATATATATATATATTTACAGGCATCGCTTTGTAGTTTTAGTTCGCTTTATAGTTTTAAGTTAATTTAAAGATTTAAAGTCGAAAAATATTCGTTAAAGACACTAATTTATACTGGGTCAAATTCGGACTGTTTATTGTGCTTGTCGTATATAAATTGTGTGAGCCTTCAAACTAAGCAAAAATTTTTTTAATTGAAATAGAGAAATTGTTTTCGTAAATTCTTTTGATAAATTAATTTGTTTTTTACTTTATATATATATATATATATATATATATATATATATATATATATATATAAGTAAAAAACAAATTAATTTATCAAAAGAATTTACGAAAACAATTTCTCTATTTCAATTAAAATTTTTTTTGCTTAGTTCTTATGCTATTATTATTTTTTATTGCATATATTCCTTCGCTTGTATAGGAATGAATATTTATTTTCAATATATTTCGTGAAATTGGATTCAATAATTTGTCTAAACAAACAGTGATGTGATGGTGTTTTATTTAATTCTTTTGGATGTATATATAAACGTTATTATTATTATTTAATTATACGAAATGGTTGGTTAGGCCTTCTAAGGGGGTTTCTTAGGGGGGTGCCTTGCAACAAGGGGGTTGGCACTATGGGTGCCTTACAACAAATGGAGTGGTGGTTGGCACTATGGGGGTGCCTTGCAACAAAGGGGGTGGGGGTTTTGCACTCTTGTAACATTCTGCAATTACAATGCACTCTAACATTTTGCGCCTATAGTACTCCTTCTGGCTGAATACTGTCTTCTTTTTTATGTGGGGATGTTAGGACCGAAAAGCTCCAAATTTCGCGTCATCAGTCATTACAACACCTAAATGTTTTGCTTTAGAATTTCTCTGAATTTCCTGTCCATTTGCGTATAGTATGCCATGGATTTTCGGTCCTCCCTTCTTTCGTCCATTAATAGTTGAAATTTCTGTGTTAAATTTCATATTGTTGCTTTCCGACCACTTGTAGATTCTGTTCATATCTGTTTGTAGGGATCCTATATCCTCTGAGTTTCTTGATACTTCTGTAATACTTCTGTAATATTTGCTTAGAAGAATCGCATTATTGTTTAAACTTTGAATTAAAATGACACTGGTTGTATTACCGGCATAAAATTTTAAATTAATTAGGATTACGCATAAATTTGGATGACCATAATTACCCTAAAAATTAATCCTAAAATTATTTTCAGTGATTTCCGTGAATTCAAATTAGTAGCCGTTTAGGTTGTGTTGTAGTACAACCAATTAGACATTAGAGCCTCTGAAATGTGATTAGTATATCACACGTACTTTACGTTTTGTCATCGTGACGCCGCCGAATTTGTACCGCAAAATTTCATTGAGTAGCATTTACAAGTCTCCAGATAATAATACATATATATAATTATATATATATATAAGTTTTATATGTATATTAGTGATGTAGCGGATGTCATTTTTTTCACATCCGCGGATGCGGATGCGGATGAGGATGTTTGACTTCAACATCCGCGGATGTGGATGCGGATGTCTACATTTTCGTTATTTTTTAGGATATATTCGAGATTTGTTGTGTTTAACGTATATAATAAGTTATTATATAGAGAGAGCTGTAGCTATAATGTAGTATAATTGATTAATTGTACAATAATTGCTGTACTTTTCTCTGAACATATAAAATAATATCAAGCATCTAACTAATACAGAAATCAATTAGTGAATTCGTCTGCAAATAAATTAGTTATATTTTGTTGAGTTTCAGCCACAATTAGAAACCATAATTGTGTTACCAGGATGCGGGACGTGAACCCAACTCAAATGCACCCCACCGACCTCTTTCCCCAACCTCCACCCTTATAGAAAGAGATCTTTAATTAGCTTGATAACTATTTATATTAAGTTTAAAGTTTTATTAGGCATATTTATAAACGAGTAATTAAAATAAAGTAAACTAAGATGTTCATCGTTTAATGTTCAAACTTAATTATAGGAAGGTTATGCTTAAGGAACATTAATTTTTCTGCCTTTTCTGCTGCCAGTCTTTTTCTCTTTTCATCATATATTAATCCAGCACTGCTAAATAATCTCTCGCTTGGTACGTTTGTTGGAGGACAGGCTAAATGTTTCCTTGCAAGTTTATTCAAGTATGGATAGATATTCTGCGTATTTTTCCACCAACTAATAGGATTGTCACATGCAGCCAGGCGTTTTTCTTGGTGATAGCTCTCGATCATTTTTACTACATCTTTGACATCGCGTAGGTCTCGTCATTGCTGCTTGACTCAAGAAACTGAGAGACAGATTCTGTGATAGATTTGCTCGTTGAAGGTGTTGGTTCTGTCACTGAAACTTTTATTCTTTTGGTGGGTGGCGAAGCGACAGATTCAAGAGATTGAAGCTCTTCAACTGCTTTGCCAAGTGATGATTTAACTCGTTCTAATGTACTAGGTGAAAATAACTTAGCTTTGTAACGTGGATCTAAGTAGGTTGCAAGAGAGTAACTTCATACAAGAACAGCCTCTCGTCTTGTCGCTTGCATCACTTTTGCGCACAATGAACTAGTTCTATTAATATAGTAGAATTTGATAATTTCCGCTTATTAATGACATTTTATCTCAACGGTCCACATCCGCACGACATCCGCAGTCCAAAGTGCGGATGCGGACGCGGATGCGGATGCGAGAAAATGTGCGGATGTTCCGCGGATGCGGATGCGGATGCGGATGTGACCTACATCACTAGTATATATATATATATATATATATATATTCCGCTCGAATGTAGGAATTGACGATGGACTGAATCCGGTAAGTGGTCCCTCGTTTGGTAGACGGAATTGTATCCGTAGGGCTTTCGACCATGTCACCCTTAGAATGATGGGGATGCAGGAGGACTTTACTTTGGATCACGTTAACGTCAATGCTCGTGGGCGCACACAATTCTCTTCAATAAATGTTAACTCTCATTGATCACTCTCACCTCGGTTAACTACTTCGTCTCAGAGAATTACCATCGAGCAACTTAATCCGACTTCTTCGTGAAGTAATTTGTATAGTTGGGATACAATTTCATAAACTGAATTTTCACGGTGAATGAAAACAATGAAGTTCACTTCTTTAGGCTTCATTATTTCACGAGTTCATAAGTTACGTTGACGAATAACTGGTTTAGTATTTCTTTTTAGTTCTTTTAGGGATTCTTTAGGAAGTGAAATGTAATACATTCTTATTGTAAAGTTAAAATATAGCCTTAGTCTTATATAAGCCGAGGTACCGTCACTACACACTCAATCACAGAGCCTGCGGCTTATGGTACAACTAAGGCCGGCGAAAGGGCGAAGAACCTCGCCGTCTACTCTCGCAGGGTTTTTATAGCCTCTGGGTAGGCGGGGTTGAGGTGGATTAAGTGCCACATTTTAACGGGGGTTTTCGGGAGGGGTTTAACAGCAACCGCCTATGAGAGTGCTTTACATCAAAATTTGGGTGGGATTATATTCGAGGAGGTAACCCACTCAAAAATGAAATATTCCCTGCCAACCTGGATGTTTCTTTTCTGGGTATAAAGCATCGTTGTTTCTGTCTTGGGGCGCCAAAATGGCAGCCATTTTGATAGAACTAGTCCCCACAAAGGGATTTAGTTGGAGAGGAAAATATAGAGTGCACCTAAATTCTGTGGTTGGGAGAACCTTTTTAAGCGATTTTTATAATTAAGTTAAATACTAATCAGGGGAAGCTGAAATTTAGACTGTAATTGGGTCAGGATAAGAGAATAAGAGAAGGAGGATAGTATAGGGGTTGGCACTATTATGCTTTATCTATTGGAATGGCAAGAGAGTTTTTAGTAAAATCCAACTAAATAAAAATGCGTTAGTAGTCTGGGCGCAAAAAGTGATTCCAAAAAAAGGAAAAAAGAAAGGGGGAGGGGAACTCCCCAGCAAGCTGGGGAGGAGTCCACCTAACCTCTTTGGGGGAGAAGTTGGGACGGCCTCACCCTTCAAAGGGGTATACCTAACCGAAGAGAGAAAGGCGAAGGAGAGAGGAGTGTTCGCCTGGCTCCTGCCAAACGCATATTAAGAGGTCATCCGAGCGCCCGCTGTCTTATAAGATCCTAATCCGCCAGTTGGCGTAGAAGTCAGTGCCTCCAGGCATTATCAGCCAGTTGGGATAGTGTATAAAGGGTGTCAGGAAATGATTGCCCCCTCCCCCTGTACAGAAGAAACTGAAAGGAATACAAAAAAAACAGACAAAACCACGCGAAAGAGCGTTTAATTTTGAATAAAAAAAACACTTGTTTTAATATCGGGTGTTGCCCCCATTTGCAGCTCTGACGTCCATTAATCGATGGGGGTATGATCCCAGAAGTGTCTCAAAGAGATCGGTATCATGACTCATTTCTTCAAGGACTTCGTTGATCTTTGCAGTCATAATTTCTGTTGAATACCGATTCTGAATGGGTTGTTCCAGCATTAAGGACTCCACCCGATCCTTCATGATGGATCCGACATGTTCACAGACATTAAGATCGGGAGAATTGCCAGGCCATTCATTATTTCCGAAAAAATCAATGTTATTGTCCTTAAGCAGTTGTTGAGTCGCAAGTGCTTTCATACAGGGGGCTTTGTCGTGAAGAAAGGTTGCCTGTTCAACATCCAAAACACACTCGGGGTCTTTCAAAAACGGAATTACATGTTGGGCTAAAATTACATTTCGAAAATAAGGCCCATCCCAACTGGTTCCTCTTGGTTTGATAACCCAGATGAGCTTCCGAATAGAGAACATAATGAAAACACCCACACATGCTGGATTTTTTACTATTTCTCGATACTTCTGGTCGTCTGGGACTTCATGAGGAGTTGTTGCCCAAACCCGATCATTCTGAAAATTTGGTTTTCTGGAGACATAAACGAAGAATTCATCGCTGACAACCAAGTGAAGGAAATCGTCTTCCGTCCATTCCTCAAGATAATCACAAAACTATAGCCGATCTTCAATATTAAGATCACTCTTCCGTGGCTTAGCTATTTCATGCCAAGCACTCAAGCCTTGACGAACTCGAAATTGATGCACAAGTTGCCGATTGACTCTCTTACCACGACGGATAAGTATCTCTTTCGCTACCTCAGAGCAGCTCTTCTTTCGGTGCCGTGATGCAGCAAGCACAATGTCTTTCGATTCTTGAGATAATTTCTCCGGTCTTCCTCCTCGAAATTCTGTTTCACAATCTTCAGGATTTTTATTCCAATTCCTTTTGACAAAGTCTTCTGATCTTTTTAATCTCTCAGCCACCCAGTGTCGAGTTATGAAAGTTGCACCAGCTTCCTTTGCTTCACGAAATGTGACAGCTCGAATGCGGTCAAGAACTCGCTTTTTCTCTGAATCGTTCAAAATAGATGATGGCCATAGTTTCTGTGGGGAAAAAAATGGTAAGAATTAAAATCACAGGAATAGAATATAATGGTTTTTATTCAGATTTTAACGCTCTTTCAAGTGGTCTCGCCGGTTTTTATCTATCTCTTCTAGTTTTTGCTCTACAGGGGGGGCAATCATTTCCTGACACCCCGTACAACGTTTGGACATCCAAGATACGCACACAAACGCACATACACTCCCGACTATACGCCCATAAAGCCTCTATTATTACACACACATATATATGCACGTCCACAGATTATATGCACCGGGTTCGAGACCCGTTGACGGCAACGGTGCGCAGCATTCGTTCATCCTTCCACACAAGTGGTTGATAGATTAATGGGAACCCTGGGTATCGTAGTGGTTAAGACGCTGGGCTGCTGGATTCCGCGTTAAACAGTAGGTCTAAGGTGGGGTGACAAACTTGACCTTCATCAGAATGAGCAATTCGGGTGGAAGTTAACGAAAGGCTAGCCAAAGGAAAGCCTATATATGTACAGTTCCGGCGCCAATTGGAACAGTGTATACAACGTTTGCACAGCCAAGAAACGCACACAAACGCACATACACTCTTGACTATACGCCCATAAAGCCCCTATTATCAAACACACACAACTATATCCACGTTCACAGATTATATGCACCGGGTTCGAGACCCGGTGGCGGCAACGGTGCGCAGCAACCGTTCATTCTTCCACAAATGGTTGGTAGGTAAATGGGAACCCTGGGTATCCTAGTAGTTAAGACAGTAGGTCTAAGGTGGAGTGACAAGCTTGACCTTCGGCAGAATGAACAATTCGGGTGGATGCTAACGAAAGGTTAGCCAAAGGAAAGCCTCTATATGTACAGTTCCGGAAAAATGTTCTAAAAAATCTGAAAACTAAAAAAAATGACTAATTAGTACAGAAGCGTACACAATCGCATGTCTCATTCTAAAGTTGTAGGGGGATATTTTTGGGCTCACACACACACACACACACACACATATATATATATATAATATATATATATATATATATATATATGTGTGTGTGTGTGTCCAAAAGTATCCCGCCCTATAACTTTATATATATATATATATATATATATACACACATTGTCACAGGTAATAAACTTTGACCATAAACTTTAAACCGATACGATCTCCCCGTCACGGCCAGTTAATTTTTTAAAAACTATTTTCCAGGTTTATGGCGATTCATTTTTCATAGAAACTACCCACAGATATCTAGAGATGGATGTAAATCCCTTCATATATATATATATATATATATATATATATATATATATATATATATATATTGTCACAGTTGAGGCAATAAATGGATATTTAGCATAAGCGATCTCTGGATACCATAAAGTTTAAAGCGATGCGATCTGTTCCCGATTTCCAATTTTAATATCCAATGTTGGTAAATCCCTCATATATATATATATATATATATATATATATATATATATTACAGGTAATAAACTTTGACCATAAACTTTAAACCGATACGATCTCCCCGTCACGGCCAGTTAATTTTTGTAAAAACTATTTTCCAGGTTTATGGCGATTGTATTTCCATCATATATATATATATATATATATATATATATATATATATATATATATATATTAGCGCAGGTAAGGTAATAAAAGGGTTTTTATTATACTTTCAAATTTCTCTTCCCCCACCCATCTCATCATCGCCCAGAAAAAACAAGATTTTTTCCAAACAAAGCGTTTCTCTCTCTCTACGATTCTGGAAGAAATCTACAGATTGGGTATGTTATATTTGGCACGCCCCAGAATTCTCGGATCAGCCAATTACAACCCAGTGGCCGGAGCCCCATGACCTTTGGTTGGTGGATGGCAGCATTCACACGTTAAGCCCCACCCAAATTTCACCGACGGCAATAGGAAACTCGTGATTCGGCTATTGGGGGTGTTTACAATTAGGCCCCGTGTATAAAAGTGAGCATTTTCATCTGGAATTCACATCAGTTGCATTTATCAACGAGTACTACAGAAACATATCTCCATGAGTCAGTCACAGCAGCTTTACGTCTCCCCGGAATTGTTTGAAGACGGAGATTTCTATGCAGTGGCTGCGCTCCACCTTTTCGCAGCGGCAGACCGGAGTGATCTCTCCACACAAAGCATTGCAGAAATATGTGACGGCGATGAAGAGTCGACCATTGGAGACGACATTACATTAAAATGTAAGTAATTAATTTAATTTGTGATTCGGGCTTTATACTACGGTTCATTCAGTGCTGATGTTAGTTAATTTATAAAAGCCATAATAAATGCGTTTTGAAAAAATAGTTTGTGATTTAAGCTGAAGGACGGTGTATGTATATTTATCATTTTATTCAGTGCATGTGTTATAATTTATAAAAATGCGTAATAAAACGAGGTGAAAGGATGTCTGCCCAGGAGTCGAGACCCAGTGCCGGCAGACGATGCGTAGCACACACAGCTAATCTTCTTTCCTGATAACGGCATTTAGACTGTAGATTTATTATACGATGAATGTATCATTTGAAAGTGAAATTTTATTACAAGCTTGTTTCTTCATGACTTAAAAATTTATAGAAAGTTCTACAAGTAGGGTTTTAGAATTATTAAAACTTTTAAGAATTGCGTGCGGACTCGGGCTCAGACCCGGTACCAGCAGACGATGCGTAGCACACACAGCTAATCTTCCTTCCTGATAACGTCATTTAGACAATGTATTTATTATACGATGAATGTATCATTTGAAAGTGAAATTTTATTACACGCTCGTTACTTAAAAATTTGTAGAAAGTTCTACAGGTAAGGTTTTAGAATTGCCAAAACTTTAAAGAATTGCCTGCGGTCCCGGGTTCGAAACCCGGTGCTGGCAGATGATGCGTAGCACATCCAGCTAATCTTACTTTTCATCCATGTTAGGATATCTGTTTTGTGATTATTATTTGACCCGGGCGCACTAATCGCCATTTTTCATATTTTAACTCTCATCCCATATATATTGATGTATGTGTTAACAACCGGGCTCGTTACCCGATGCCGGCAGAATGCGTCCGGATTCGAGACCCGGTGCTGGCAGATGATGCGTAGCACATCCAGCTAATCTTACTTTTGAGCCCTGTTAGGATATCTGCTTTGTGATTATTATTTGCCCCGGCGCCTAATCGCCATTTTCTCTTATTGTAACTCTCTCTTCCCATATATATATATATATATATATGATGTATGTGTTAACAACCGGGCTCGTTACCCGATGCCTGCAGATGGTGCCTAGCATACCCAACTAATCTTACTTTTGAAACCTGTGAGGATATCTGTTTTGTGATTATAATTTTCCGGGCATCCTAATCGGCATTTTCTCTTATTGTAACTCTTTAATTACAAATGGGAACCTTTTTTTCTGTCTGCATACCATTTTGTCATTCAGTGTCGGACAAATTGAATAATTTAAAAAAAATTATAAATCCCTTCCCACGTGACATGTATAGGAGAAATAAAAGACAGTACATGCCACAAGTATTACTAAAATATCCTTGGAAACGGTAAGGATTCCAGACAATTTCAGGGACATGTAGCTATTCGATAAATTGTACAACCACAGGGTCACTCCAGGGCCGAGTGTCGAGTGAATCAAAATAGTACATTCTTTCCTTATTTTTAAAATAGATTGCAAACCAATGAAGCCCATCACGCCCCACAATGTCTCGTAGTTGGCAATTTCAATGTTTCATTCTTTGCAAACACCGATAAATTTGGAGCTGTGATTCGATCGCTTTTCCTTACTCTCTGGAGTGTATTCGCGTCCATTTTAAAAGTCTGTGACCACGTTCCGGAAGTGGTCAAGTTCTATTAGAGCTTGTGATTCGAGGTACACTAGTACACTAATAGGCGCGTCTATAGGGTTGGCGAATTCCAATCTGACAGAGATGTTCCCACTGTGTTGTAAACTTAAGTGTGTATTTACACCAGCAGATAAGTCAGGGGAAATATCAAATGAGTAAAGGTTAAATTGTTCGACAAATTCTTTCTGCTTTACGCCAAACCCAAGCTCGTCACAGCCACCGGCAATATGGGCCAGATTACTATAAGCTCTCGCACAGAGCGGGAACACCGCGTCTGATGAGTAGTCCGTAACCATAGTCCCGCCCAATGCAACGCTATTTACGTATAGAGTTATATTTTTAAGGCCGAAATTCTCGAATTTAAAGGCGCTCTTTTTATAACCTTTAACCTTTGGTTAGCTTCCGTCCGGATTGTTCATTCTGACGAAGGTCAAGCTTTTCACTCCACCTTAGACCTACAGTTTAACGTGGAATCCGAACCACGCCCCATCAGCAGCCCAGCGTCTTAACCACTAGGCCACCTAGGGTACCCATTTATCTACCAACCACTTTCTTTATTGTGTGGAAGGATGAACAGCTGGGTTTTGCTGCGCGAGGGCTGCCGTCGGGTCTCGAACCCGGGGCCGATGGTTTCGTAGTCAGCGACGCTAACCACTACACCATCGAGGCATCTCCACTACACCACCGAGGCGCCTTATTTTCCATTCGTCGAAGCATGATCCTGCATTCCAATTGATATCCCTTTAGGTAGAACTCCCAGGGCCACGTTTTCTAGCTGCTTCGAGGCCAACCCGGCGGGCACCGTCTGTACTCTGCTAATTGGGCATTTTACTGTTGCGCGTGTTAAATTTTTTTCAATTTCTACATGTTTCGAGGAACTTAATTTCACTCGCCGTACACACAGTTATGTTTCCATGATGTGAATCACAACGGGTTTTGCGCCCTCTTCTTGATCTGGTCGCAGATTTATGCAGATCTCAGGATTCGTGCGGTTGAGTTTTAGCTTCATATCGATGCCGTTCATAAGCAGTTTCTCCTGGAACGTGAAGTCTGTATGAAGACGTCCAAAACATTCACATATCTTTTTTTTAGAATTTTTAAATTTACCCTTTATACTATTTTCGTCTTTAGTCTGATAGCCGTTCGCTTCTTTTGAAAAGTTGAGGACATCTTCCAGATAGGCTCGTAGGTGATAATAACCCGTTCCTGCCGAGATGTTAACCTGATTTAAATACACCTCACACTGGGTGAACATGGAGTGTAGAAAGTTGGTTTCAGGATATCGCAGTCCATTCCATCTGAATGGGCTATACGCAGCTTAGCATACATGTGCATGCAGCTTGGATCAAAAAAGTATGGGCCTGAACTGGGTATCACGAATTCTATAGGGGCAGTCGGTGAACTAATTGTGTTTAATAGGTTAATTATAATAAAGTCGCTATGCTCAATAGAATCCTGTGTAGGGGGCATATCAAAGAGGGACAGTTCCAATTTACAGCATTGTGAGCTACACGGATGGATGAAACGCGGCATGACGAGTCAAAAATAGTGCCACCTCTCCCGACAAGTAGTAATCAGCCTATGATTCGTGAGAGTAGTGTCCTCAGCTTATATCAGTTAAAAAAAATTATCAGTCATAGGCTTCATACGCTTAGAACACTTCGTTTTTGGTGTCCTTTTACGTTTAGCGCCACGTGTTGGTAGCCCCTTCTTCCTGACAGCCCTCTTCTTCTTTCCACCACCACGCATTTTTCTCTTTGCACCTTTGATGATTAGAGCTTCTTTAGGTTTAGTTCCCCCCATTTTGTTTTCTACCATGTTAAAACCTGATTGTAACGCCTTCCTCCCGAGGTATCTAGCCCCCCCTCTTCAACAATGGGACATCGGTGCGTAGTATGGTTGAAAAAATGGATCCAAGCCCACTCCCACACTGATATCTCACTCCTCGATAGACTGTGAAAGGGCTTCGGGTCATTATGACTGAATGCGACGAAAGTGTAGCTTCATGTTAAACTCACATCACCGAATGGGAATTTTTTTTCCCTCAATCGTTCTTATATATATTGAGATATTGGTTAATAGATTAGTCGCAACATTCACATAATGGGGCTTGTCATATGTAATGCTCAACTTTTCCCTCTATGGTTGGGGATGTGTGCAATGCGCAGCAGGTGGGTCTGGGTGTCCCCAACAAATTGATGCCCTACGATATTGCTGTAAATATAGCACATGTCATGGGGATGGGTAGCTTTCACTCAATTTCTCCATCTTCAACTGATACAGTAAGCTGGACAAGTCATGTTGTGCTTCGTGAAAGGTATCTCTTTGGAAGGCTGCACCATATCGACCCTCGGCAACAATTGTGAACAGCTCTTTGTCTTTAATATTTCTACTAAGCGTTGATTTTAACTTCAACGTGCATGCAGGCGTGTCTATGTTTACGATTTCAAAAAGTAAATCGTTTGTCAGGTACGACTTTTCAAGACTCTTGTTTAACCCCGTCACAATGTCCGTGGCTGTCATAATGACCGATTCCTAGTGTTACATTTGTACTATAGTACTGTACCTCACCGAACAGGACTGATCGCATAGTGTTGTCTAAGGTTATGCCTAATTTTTCACACTCATCGACTCTTCTAAGGATCAGAAATATGATCTGCTCATTTTCAGCAGTTAAAAATTTGGTGGCTAGCTGAAATTCACAAACATCAACTTCGTACGAATCACGTTCCAACTCAATGGGCCATTGAAGTTCTGTTACAAAGTTGGCCAGGGTGTTGTTAGGATGTACAGACAGAGAGAGGACGGGAGTGTGACATAGAAGTGGTTAGGCGCAATGTTGCTTACTATTTAATCTTCATTATTGCAGCAGCTTTTATATAGGTGTTGAAGCTTTCTGGGTACCCTAGCCATTTCACCAGGTACATTTTTCTCTTTCCTGAACCTTTGCTGCCTAAAATTTTTTCAATTTTAAACAACATTTCCTAAATTAAATGCCACTTTCTGCAACTCCTCGCGGTAAAAGCCTCCTGAGATTTCTTCCCCATTCAAATCTTCAACGTAATACATCATTATCTCGCCTTTAGGTCTCATAGCACTAACTTTAAAAATCTTACGTGTCCATCCTTGCTGAAATCCTTTCGCGAATTTATTTCCTGAACGTGATAGCCTTACATAATCATTGATTTTGAAACGTGTAGAGTGTGGTGGTGGTGCTCCATCTCTTCTCATCTCTGTGCGCGTACCTCTTTCTAAAACTTCGTTAGGTGTTGTACCAATCGTAATGGTGGTGTGAACGGTTGTATGACGATGCCAATGACCCCAGAACGTTTATATATATGTATGTGTTTTTATGTGTAAAATAGCCATGCATGCGTTCCTTTATGGTACGTTGAACTCTTTCAGCTAAAGATACTAAAACTCTGTCAGCATGTTCTGAAAAGCGCGGCCTATGTATTCTTTCCCCATATCCGTACAAAAATAGCCAGGAACCCTGTCTTCTTTCAACATCAACGTTTTGGTAGCTTTAGCAACTGTTTCAGGCGATTTATTTTTCAGAGGAATTAGCCACAGATATCTAGAGAATACATCTATTATGAATAGGATGTAGCGGTCGCCGTCGTTATACACTGAATATCTTTGCATGTCTGTTAAATCCGCTTGCCAAATAGAGTCAATCGAAGCCGCTGTTGTCTTGGCCGTTTTAAACCTTTTTCTCACCGGTTTACGAAGTGTATAAGTATCCTGCTCCCGCAAAAACCTCTCAATCTTTTTTCCTACTCCATCATTGTAAACACCTCTGTACAGTCTATTAATGCCGCCATAGGAGACGGGGTTAGAAATGTCATAATAGCGGTTTCTTAATATATTAGCCATTTGCGTATTTTAGAGACACGTTGATAAGGTTGGCTGTTTGTTCTCTTCTTTCTCCCCTTCAGAGATGCTGCTGTTGGGGGTGATGGCGTACTCAGTTGTGACACATGCGAGACTTGCTCCAAGTCTTTTAACCTATTCAGGTTTCCTATCAATGTTTTGGGGACATTTATTTGTTGTAGTCTTGCTTTAATATGTTTCCATACTGTTGGGCCTGTCCCACTTTATCACCAGATCATGGACAATGTCGACGATATTGGATCCCTGTACCCTTGTTCCTTCAACAATGACCTCGCCTGTATCGGTTCACTGTATGATGGGGTCCTCACTCAATAGATTATAAAGACTTAAGCCTTTATTCCTCAATGTATGTGGGAGACTGCTTTTTAATACATCCTCGATGTGTTGCGTTCCGTTATTTTTTGGCTGGTCATCTCTAACGTCGGGCCCAGGTCCTATGTCGCCATGCCCAGCTTTGTTAGCGCTGTGCCTAATAACCACGGGGAGCTCTGTCGGATTCTTATAATCTTCGTAATGATGAAGACATTTCTGCAGAGCCTCTTTGTACAATAATTCGCTTTTTCTTCCCCACAGTTTGACTTTTTCGAGCGAGCGCACGTATTATGTTCTTGTAACGACGTAAGCGAGCCTTCCGAGGGGATTTCATTGGCACATTACATTTTCTAACATTAAGACAGATTTCACAGATGCATTTTAAAAAGTCAGAGTCGATATTTTTAACAAACATCTGTTGCAGTGCCCGGGGCAATCGTTGATAGATTTTTACTAATTCACGATATTTCTTCAGCCTATTTGTCATTCTGGAATATACACCGTTTCAGGCTCGTTTGGGAATATATTCGTTCTTAGAAGCACCCAAAACGTGTTTCGCGGGTGAAGGTCACAAACCAAATATCCGTAACGCTGACTTGTGGCTTCTTTATAAACCTCCAAAAACTCCTTACGCTGATTTGGGAACATTTGATTGGCTAATACCCCAATTTGTGACACATCTCTACGTTGCGCGACTAAGACTAGACATTGTGTATTTAACGACACATCGCGCATATATCTATTTTTGAAAAACAGATTCTGATTGATGAAAAATACGCTTATGTTAAGATGGTGGGAGAACACTGTAAATGTCTCGGCAAACGTTTTATCCATTTCTAACATGATATCGTCAATTACAATGACTGTATGCTCATTTCCCTTTAACGAATTAACGTCATGTACACCTTTGTGGAACAACATATCATCTTGGTACTCGTTGAACACTGATTGATACGTCAAATAGCACCATATTTTATGCACAAATTTTGAGAACATCTCCCCCTGATCTTTAATGATTTTAAGCATAAACACATTTTTACCACATCCTGTAGGGCCAGATATAATACATGTGGAGGGGCTTGTGAACCTGAATTTTTCTACAGATTCCATCTCTAACACGTCACACCCCTAAGTGAGTCATTTACAAAATATAACAAAATTTAAGTGCTGCTCCTTATATTCTTGTTTTTCTTCTTCCACAGAACCGTGAATGACGACGATGTACAGCCCCCCATCATCAATATTATAGATGACCCCGATGACCGTGTAGTTACAGACTCCACCCCCGCTGACGAACCCTCACCAGCGATACCTGTAGCACGCGACAATTCATAGCGGAAGCATGATGACGAACCCTCCACGTCAGGTATAAAGTGTGCCAGGATTGCGCCGGTTGTTAGTCCCCAGTAATAGAGCCCCAACCCTCTACGTCTTACGACACAACCCCCACAATAGTACCTTCCCCAAATATACCCCCTTATTCCTGTTCAATTCCGTGTACTTCCTCCACACCAGCAGCAGCAGCAGCTTCTCGTGCTGTGGAGGAAGGTATAACATTCGAGTTGGTGCGCACCGCTACCCCAACTCCTACCTTGACTAGAAATCGGTACGTGGTCAGGGTTGACCCTGGATCCCTGTATAACAACTGTGTTGGACCGCGAGACGTCGTTCAACGTATTGTGGAGTTTGCCCTTCAGAACCGTGACGAACGTGAATTCCGGTCGAGGTTGTCCTTCAGGTTCGGGGCAGATGACGGGGATGTAGATGATTTTTGGGTAGTACAGTATAACGGTTCAGACGCTTGGCCGCTGTAGACATAGAATATATCTTGGGCCGTATAATAGAGGCCTCTCAAAGTAGTACTGCCTTCAATATGGACAACTTCATGGTAGATATTGACAGAGTATTCCGGGTTGCGGGTCATAGTGCCACACCTTATACTCTTAATTTCAATTCTCAGGCTATTTACAGAAAACATATAAACGTCGATCGTGGTTGCAGCTTTATACCAACAGTCTTAGCTCATATGTTCACTGTACTAAATACAATCGCGTATAATATCTGGTTACCTACTGTTGTGCAGCGTGCCCGTAAACTGGCTTCAGATTGTTAGCTTGAGTTTGAGTGTAATATGGGTCCTGAAGAGCTGGGAAGGGTCAAGCAGGAAATGAATGTTCGTATAGTTGTATTTGGAATGGATGATCATCGCAAGACTGTGTATGTTTTTAAAAGCTCTGTGAGAGCTCGTACAAAAGCTCTACTTATTTTAGGATTGTCAGGAACATCGTATTTTCCCATCCGTAATATAAAGACTCTTTACGCTAGTTATGATAAAAGTCGAAAATATGGAAGGCATCATGATTTGTGTAAGGGATGTCTCGAGTTTGCGGATGATATAGTGAGACATTGTAAGCATTGCTACATGGTATGTGAGCAGTGTAAAAGCCCCAAATGTGAAAGTCGTGTAGTTGAAGCTGAGAAGAGGGAATGTAATGTGTGTAGACGTACATTTTTCAATAATAAATGCTTTGAGCTCCATAAATCAATTGGCACTTACACGAAAATGAGAATGTGAATGTGGCATGTTTCATATGAAGGATAATTGGAGTAAGTTTGTGCATAAATGCGATGAAATTCACTGTTCTTCATGTCATGAAAAATATAAGGTGGATGGAGTGAAGCATGTATGTTATATGAAAGATGCTAAGCATAAAAAAGCCCTTGTATAACCGTGTACTACGATATAGAAACATACACGAACGCTGAAACCAAAGAGGTTATTCCACATTTACTCGTAAGTCAGACTATCTGTGATGAGTGCATGGTCGAGTGTGATGAGTGTCACAAATGTGGTAAACGGACAAACGTTTTTAAAACGATTGCACACGACAGCCCTGTGAAACTCTTTGTATCCTATATTGTCAAGTTAGCGGACAAGTTAAAAAAATGACTATATTCTTGCCCATAACGGAGCAAAATTTGACACACAGTTCCTTTATAAGGAGTTGCTTGAACACGAGTCATCGGAGATATTTACAGGTGACCCTTGAAAAGAGGCAACAAACTAATACAATGCAGATAAGAGGTAATGTTCAGTTTAAAGACACCCTGCTGTTCACACCTTGTAAATTAGCAAGCTACCAAGGTCATGGGCGTAGCCGCTGAAGTTTCAAAAGGGTATTTCCCTTACACATTCCTCACTAACGAAACTTTAAATTACGTAGGACTGCCTCCCAAACATTACTTTAACTACACCAACATGAGTGATAGTGAGCGTGAAGATTTTGATACTACAACAGTTTTAATGAAACTAGTCCATACAATATAGCTGATGAATGTGAACGTTATTGCGTGAATGATGTGCGCGTGCTTAGAGTATTTTCCAGGCCTTTAGAAGGATGTACATAGCCCGTTTCAAATGCGATCCGCTGCAAGTCGCAACCACGATCGCCTCATTATGTTTTACGGTGTTCAAGAATAACTTCATGCCTAAAGACACCTTAGCCGTCATTCACAGAAACAATCCCCGCAGTTATGGGCACAAGGCTATTTACTGGCTCATACACCTACAGCAACAGACCGGGTGTATAAAACACGCCCGCAACACGGGAAGTACCCATTAAGGTCAATGGTCGTGTTTTTTGGGTTGATGGTCTAAGTGAGGATCCAACCACTGGTGAGAAGACTGTGTACTCCTTTAACGGCTGCTGGTGGCATGGATGCCACGCCTGAGTGTGCCGTCACAGGGGACCTCCATGGAAGATCCCCCGCCGACAGCCTCGCATGGACCCGTAACCGCGATCAACTTATAGGTTCCCAGTTCACTCACAAGATCGTGTGGGAGCATGAGTATGATGCACGGATGGAAGCAGATGGCCAGTACCGTGAAGAAATAAGGGCCATAAAAAATTCAATGGTGTTGGACACCCTCAAATGCGGTGACAGCTTGTTCGGCGGGTGTACAAAACCATTCAAGTTATATTTTCCGCCTGCGCCGGGGGTGAAGCTACATTACTACGACTTCTGTTCTTTATATCCCTACGTAATGAAGAACAACCCGTACCCCGTAGGTGCGCCTGAAACACTGGTGGGCCCCGCCATGCCAACCATCGAGTTCTCAGCTAACTTGAGTGAGCGCTACTTTGGACTCTCTTTCATAGACGTGCTCCCTCCCTCGCGATTTATGGATGCCGATCTCACCCGTTTATAGATCACAAGCTCATGTTTCCCTGGTGCGTGAAGTGCGCAGAGGAGAACAATGGGTCCTGTAATCACACAACCAATCAGCGTAAGGGCAGAGGTGTATATACAAGCCCTGAGCTGGACCTAGCCGTAAGCCATGGATAGAGAATATTGAAGATACATGAGGTGTGGAGGTTTCAGTAGCTACCCAACCTTTTCACGCCATATATAAACGCTTTATTGAAGGATAAGATAGAAGCATCGGGGTATCCGCGAGGAGTTGATACCGAAGTTGAAAAAACGGCTTATCTTCAGCGTTACCGTGCCCATGAAGGTATACAGCTTGACCGTCCCAAATTGTTAAGAATCCTGGCAAGCGCTTTAGTGCAAAGTTGTGTCTAAACAGTCTTTGGGGAAATTTGCAGAATACTGGCAAAGGGAACGTTCATTTGGCACAAAGTTATAGTGAAGTCTAGGATTATACCAACGCTCCCGATAAAGAGGTTATGGAGATCGTGAATATAGGTAATACTTACATAATAAAGTACAACATCACTGAACTGGCCACAGATACCTCACGGGTAACAAACATGCCTGTAGCCAGCTTCACAACGGCCTACGCCCGCATCAAGCTTTGGGGACTACTGCACTCTCTCTCTTGGCCGGAGGGTGCTGTACATTGACACAGATAGCGTAATATTCACAGCGAGGAAGGTGAATACATGCCAACTATTGGGAAATTCCTCGGAGAGTTAACTGACGAGATCAAGGATGAGTATGATGGTGCATACGCTGACTCATTTGTATCAACAGGGCCAAAAACTTATGGAGTACGGGTGAGCGTGGGGGAGGATATATAGTGAAGGCTAAGGGTATCACGCTTAACTATGCGAACCGACGAGTCGTTAACTTTGACTCGTTGAAGGATCTAGTGTGCTTGGAAGATGAGGGCAACCATCCACCCCAACTGACTGTGGGGACTCACAATTTTCGGGCGCAGAAACTTGGGTGTGTGAAGGAACTTAGGGGCACGAAGGTATGCTGTAACACCTACAGGAAATGTTACCAGGTGCCTGGTACCTATGATACTGTACCCTTTGGCTACCTTAATCCTTGATTGTTTTTATATATACATATGTGTATTGTTAACGATATGTTTATTTATTACGTATATTTGTTTCAATTAGGGTTTCATTTTCTCCTTTGCGTGCGTGTGTGTACAATCCTAAGCTCCGCCCACTGTAAGATCGGTCACGTGACTCCTGCCACTACCTGAGCATATCTCTATCCTGCGTGCTCAGTTGGCCGCTGCAAACCCTGGAGCTCAGACGTGTATTTTCTCACGTAGACGAAAAATAGTGATGGCTACTTTTGATATTGCGTGTTCGACGTTTATGAAGTGGTATTCGGTAAAGTCGGAAGATGTGGTGAATACTGAAAGACTGCCTACCCCCCTTCCTTTGAGACTTTTAAGGATACATTGAATCGCGCGAGGGAACAAGATGTTCAAATACTCTATGGATATTCTGGCGAGAGTATTGCCGGATTTCGCGCACAAACGATGTAATGGACTACGTTGTAGGGCTAAACTGTATAAAAGCGTACAATACCGTGAGGTGAAAGAAACAACGCGTGCAGAAGAGAAGCAACGGATATGGATAATGTGTCTTGTTGATGAGTGGTTGACAGGCGGTATTATGTCATGCTGCATCATACCGAGTACGCGTACCCTGCGGCTGAGAATGTAAACCTTGTCATCATGGACAATCTAAAGTACTTTTACCACTACATTCATATATATCATGACGAGGTTCGCAGTGAGGTTGTGGCTAAAGGCCTTGTGAGTTTTTGATAGAATTTAGAGACGAGTATCGATTGTTAAACAAAAAGGATAAATACGGTAACATGTTTCTCTCAAATAGTGCACCGGTTTGTGAATAAAATGTGTTTAGTTCGTGAAATTCCCCTAAGCGAAAATGTCTGGTGCGTGTTCTGGGAGTGGGAGCGATAAAACATTAAAACCGATATTGCTTCATGTATCGGAAAATTTCTCAAAACACCTACCCAGTATAATGGGATACAAGTATTCACGTCGGAACAGCGCCGTACACGTTTCATCAGCTTATGGTGTGACTCGCTCCTCCCGTCGAGCCGATCCGCCCACCGTGGCTCATAGTCATCTCAGAGCTTGAACCGACTGGACGTGCACCCTCGAATACGATGGAACTTCCTTTGAGAAGCATTCTCAATGCCGCGTACGATGTGTCCGTGACGAAGTCATTGCGCGTGTTCAGGCGTGAAACCGGTACCATTAACTATGTACTTGAAACGATTTGCAGGCAAGCAAACTCTGGTAAACGTAATGTTATTTATTTAAGTGTTGAGGAGAATAGAGTCTTCGTGATAGTTGAGAAGTGGGGTGAGGACCGTTATAAAATACTGCAGGTTAGGTACAAGAGAACAGATTAGTGATGCCCCCTCATATGCCGTTGTTTGTACGTTGTGTATAAATAACGATCAGCCATGCATTGATATACGACTGATGTGGAAGAATGCATCTGATAATAACGTTCTTGTCCCTACGCGAAACCGATTCATCCTCGACAGAATGTTTGAAATCGTCGGATTCCGCAAGCTGAAGCCTATATTAGACGCTTGTTACGGATATGATTTATTTTGACACGGTTCTTGAATACGCATACACCGCTCTGCTCGACGGATTTATCGAATGTAGGAATGAACAAGGCGAGAATGGTCTAGAGCTGGATGCTTATTTAAAAGGTTTAGACTCTTCGAAATATCCGAACTTTGGTACAAAGGACTTGAGCGGTACAGGCAGAGCTCGCCTACACTGTTCACCCTGAAGAGTTTATCTCTATATAATGAGTAGCTGTCGTTA
The DNA here is from genome assembly GCA_023014485.1 of Bathynomus jamesi. NCBI lineage: Eukaryota > Metazoa > Arthropoda > Malacostraca > Isopoda > Cirolanidae > Bathynomus > Bathynomus jamesi. The sequence goes on from JAJOZX010001978.1 coordinate 750,125, forward strand.
CGACTTGGAAGATTATTTCAATTGCCGCTATGCAGAGTGAAGAAGAGTTCACGATTGAAAAGCTCGGGACGGTAAGAAAAAACCTCGATTGGAAAGGAGTGTTTATAAACTTGTATTTAATAATGATGTGGTGGCTAACGATACCCTCTTGTGCGTGCTTTTAGATGTATTCTATCCGTGTTTAAAGATAACTTACCAACCGAATGTAAAGTGGGCACAAAAATAGTATTGAACGATATGAAGGCATTTACATCGAGTATAGGCGCCGCACACCTTGAACGGCGAAATAATGTTAAATCGTATTTACTGCGTAGTGCAAAGCAATAATGATGTGACTGTAGACTCGATTATGTGCGAGTTTAGTGTTTTAGTTAAGCGCAGTAGAACAATGTATTTTGAGTATATTTATTTTCAATATATTTAATTATTTAATATAATTGTGTGTATATATATATATTATATATATATATATTTTTTTTTTCCTGTACTAATATGTTGATGACTATACTCCATCATATTGTATATTATTATTTTTTTAGGTATTGCTAATGTACTTAAACCTTTGAATATTAATGTAGTATTTTTATATGACAATATTGTGAAAAATATTTTAGTAAAAAATATCCCTACCAATAATTCAGGCATTATCTATAAAATTGGTTGTAAACAATGTGATTCCTTTTACATTGGACAGACGGGAAAGGATTTGCACACGCGTGTAAAACAGCATCAATATTCCGTTAGAACGGGGACAGTCGTCCAGTGCCCTTTTCGTCCATTTGTCAGAGTTATCCCACTGTATGCCATTATTCAACTTACAAATAATTTCAACATTAGCCAGGGCCTTTTTTCGTTTGATCCTGTTGTTTTGAATTCGTTCCGAACGGATTTAGACAAGAGAGGCAAAGTGCTAAAACTCTGGTAGCATTTCCTTATAAATTTGTATGCTCCTCCCTCAATTTTTATTTTTCTATTTTATTTTTCTTTGTGACCTATATATAGTCTCGAACTTGTTATTTATTTCAGTGTTCCTGAGAATGTCATTAGACGAAAGCGCTATGAGCACCATTTTGTATTTCGTTTTTGCTTCCTGGTTATTTTCATCATATAATATATATATATAGTAGGCCTAGTATTAACCGAGTGAGGTGATACTGATTAATTTAGTGCTAATGATTAATTGATGGAATGATTGATTGTTGATGACAAGGCTGGGTCAACAATTTATGATGTCCTACCGTTCGGTATCACCGGTTTGATGTGACTAATGAGGTAGGCTTACTATAATTACTTTCTGGAATGCCACGAATTGATTCGAGGTCACCAGCTTGGATTACACCCAGGCAATTAATATTAATAAGGCTATAAAAAGCACTTGTTGTTTTGTGTTTAATTAAGAAAATAAATCAGTTATTTGATCACAGTGAATAACAGTGACATAAACAGTAATTATAGTGATTAACAATTATATAACGGCATTTATATTATGCTAAGATGACTTGAGGCTTAGCCAATAAGGAAATGGTTATGCAGCTTAATTGTTAATATATAGAAAGCTAATGAGTTGTACACAAGTGGAACGCAGCATGAACTAATGAAGCCTATTGATAACAGAAATTCTGAACGTACACCGTGAATAACAAGTGCAATGACAGTAATTATAGTGGTTAACAATTATATAACGGCATTTATAGTATGTTAAGATAAACTGAGGATTAGCATATAAGGAAATATGTATACAGATTAATTGTTAAGTACTACACTGGGTGATGAACACTAATTTAGATAGGCTAAAAGTTATGCAAAAATGGAAACAAAGAATAGGCCTAGTAATGATATAAAGAAATGCAAGTGTGTTTGGCGCACTGAATGGATTAGGCCATCAATAATGAAAATGCTTAAACTGATCACTTAAACGGATGCAAAGTAAAAATGAATCGCATGAAAGAACACAATAGCAGAGTGATACAATTACGGTATTGGATACAGCCCTAGGAATAGGAATAGGAAATAAACCTACTGCGATTTGGATGGGAGTTAGTCTGATGCACAATGAATAACACTGGTCTGCTTCATATTTGAGGTCAAGGTTTTTTAGTAGTTCTTTTATAAGTTTTGCATGCTGAATTTAAAAATTTAACTCATTTTGCTCAATCAGGTCAGGTTTTTATGCTATCTCAATTTTGAAAAAATTAGATAATCGTTATGAAATGAGCAAGTTTTTTTTTTTAAAACAGACTTACATTTTAGCTAAGTGTTAGCCAAGCTCTATATAATAAACAGACACAACTTATTTCTAATTACGATTGTCATTACTGTTTTTCAGCATGAATAGAATGTGCAAGAATGACCCAAACAGGTTCTGCTACATCTGTGGTAAAGTCACTATGTCAGACCGGCAGTCAAACATCACACATTTTGTGAGGAAAAGCTATCACGCCTAATTTGGAGTTAAACTTGGTGACCAGGACAAAGCCTTTGCCCCTCACATATGCTGCAAAACGTGCGTTGAAAGTCTGCGGCGCTGGAGCCACAAGAAGATAGAGTGTCTACCTTTTGGTGTCCCAATGGTGTGGAGGGAAGGAAGAGATCATACTACTGACTGTTATTTCTGTATGACAAACCTACAAGGTAAGCAGTGGCGTGCGGTGATTTTTCGTCAAGGGGAAGCAATTCAAGCAAAAACAACAAATTATATAAAATAAAAATAAAACTTTAAAATACTCGTATATAATAAAAACAAAACACATAATCATCTACTTACTTTACTTATAGGTTAATTCTATTCTTCTTTCTTTTTTATTAAATATATCTATTATTTCTTCGTAAAAGGCATCGGTTTTCATATCCTTAAGAAGCTTTTTCTCAATTGAGATTAAAGCTAAACTTGCAAGCCTTTCACAGCATGTATAAGTTGCCAGATATTTCAAGAAAATTAACTATAAGATCTGGACAGCGAAATCTAAATTGCTTCCTTTTTGACATAGGGAAGGATAAAATAACGATAAATATATATTCTTTTTCGCTTAACATGGCCATGGAATTTTTTAGTAGAAAAACTATATATGAAACTTGTTGTATTCAATAAATACTACATTATTAAACATTAAATGAGTTTTTAGAATGGAAAGAAACAATTTGTAACAGTAAAAAAAAAGCGAAAGTCATTGGGAAAAAGGATGCATTTCGTCAATTGTTGTCAAACTCGAGATTTTTTGCGTCGGCTTTCTTAAAGGTTCTTGCACGAACGGCAACCAATGTATGTACTATGTATCCACCTGATTACCAATCAAATGCTATAAATAGTATAATAAAATGATTTTGTGCAAATTATTAACACATATTGAACTGTTTAAACTTTAAAGTATAATACAGCATTTTCTTCTTCTTTGAATAGGGAAGCATTGCTTCCCTTGCTTCTATGGACCGCACGCCACTGAAGGTAAGTTAGTATGAATTTAGTATGAATTTCATTTTATACTTACAAAAATATGCCTGACAATATATGAGATATGTCTTTATCTTATCTTTATCTGTCTTTATCTGTTTCCTTTTAGGCATAAATCGAAAAAACAAGCAACACGTAAAGTATCCAGACGTGCCATCTGCCATAAAGCCAGTGCCTCATGGACCAGAAATTCCAATTCCAACACCGCCCGACAACTTTGATTCGTCGTCCGACTCAGATGAAGAAATGGATGACGGTGACATATCTGGTACATATCAACCTACTGCCGAGACAAGTCAACCCAAACTCTTGAGCCGAGCTGAGTTGAACGATTTGACAAGAGATTTGTGCTTGTCCAAAGAATCTGCTCAGTTGCTAGGGTCACGTCTTCGCGAAAATCGTTTGTTAGCTCCAGAAACAACATTCTTCTGGTATCGCAGCCGCGAAGAAGAGTTTCGAGAATATTTCACGTTGGACGAAGAAGCTTCGCTGGTTTACTGTAACAACGTCAACGGCCTCATTGCAGCTATGGGTTTAGCGTATGACCCTACAGAATGGCGGCTCTTCATCGACTCCTCAAGCAGAAGCTTGAAAGCAGTACTACTCTACAATGGTAACAAGGTCGCGTCTGTTCCGGTGGGTCACTCGGTGCAGATGACTGAAAGTTATAGTAACATGGAGCTTTTGCTAACTGCTTTGAAGTACAAACATCACAATTGGATGATATGCGGAGACCTAAAGGTATGTTCGTGTCTACAAAAAAAAATACAAATATATATATATATATATACACATTTAACTGCAATGACCACGTAGTATATTAATGTATAGAAACGACGTAAGTATAGAGGAGCGTTCTGCACACGAGGAAGAGAAATAACGAACAAATGAAAAATGAGGTGACCGCCCGGGAATCGAACCCAGGACCTTCCGATTGCCGGTCAGATATGCTACCACTACACTACGGGCCTCGATCAGTCAGAAGTCGCAATTCTCATACATAGGGCAGAAACCAATGCCCTAAGAGGACACCCTCGCAAATCGTGAATATGTACATTTAACTGCAATGACCACGCAGTATATTAATGTATAGAAACGACGTAAGTATAGAGGAGCGTTCTGCACACGAGGAAGAGAAATAACGAATAAATGAAAAATGAGGTGACCGCCCGGGAATCGAACCCACGACCTTCCGATTGCCGGTCAGATATGCTACCACTACACTACGGGCCTCGATCAGTCAGAAGTCGTAATTCTCATGTATGAGAATTGCGACTTCTGACTGATCGAGGCCCGTAGTGTAGTGGTAGCATATCTGACCGGCAATCGGAAGGTCCTGGGTTCGATTCCCGGGCGGTCACCATTTTTCATTTGTTCGTTATTTCTCTTCCTCGTGTGCAGAACGCTCCTCTATACTTACGTCGTTTCTATACATATATATATATACCGGTGTATATATAATATATATATATATATATATATATATATACAGGGCGTCCCAAAAAAATGTATACACACTTTAAATAATTATAAAGGCAGTGTTTATTAAAATACATTTCATTTTCAAAATGTAATAGAATCTACAGACATTATTTAATTGTTTTGTCAACGCCTGTTTTCAAACTGACGTCCGTTCTGGTCCAGGCACTGCTGATAACGCGAAGCAATGGAATCGCAAACATCACGAAACATTTCGTTTGGTATTTGTGTGCATTCTCGTTCAATGGCTGCTCTCAATTCAGCGACTGTTGCAGGTTTTATAGCGTAGACTTTGTCTTTTAAGTATCCCCATAAAAAAAAGTCTAGTGGTGTGAGGTCTGGTGAACGCGGAGGGTATTCTACGAAACCCCTTCGTCCAATCCACATCCACATCGTGCCAAGTACCACTCGCAATACTCCACTCTTCGGTCCGGATCATCTTCATTAATAGCATGGACTAATCTTGGAATGTAACTTTTCCATTGACAGCGCAAATGCGTTGGACAGACGATTCTGAAATTCCTACCTCACGACTCGCTTGCCGCACAGATTTTCTTGGACTTTGGTGATACATTTCCAGTACTCTTTCTTGCTTTGTGGGGCTTGTCGATGTCCGTGGTCTTCCGGAACGCTTCTTGTGGACATTCTGAACAGTTCCATCGGCTTCAAACTTATCTCTAATTCGAGTGATGGTAAGTCGCGTTGGTGGATCTGTTTGAAACTCCCTACTAAACTGTCTTTGCACTTCAACTGCGTTTTCACACTTCCAGTAGCATTTTAGAATGAATTTCCTTTGTTCAAAGCTTAGTCTGACTGCCATTATTAATTCTAATGGGTTTAACTTGGAAAGAAAGAAACATCAATTGAGCTATCAGCTGTTAAAGTGTGTATACATTTTTTTGGGACGCCCTGTATATATATATTTAGGCCCTGATATATATATATATTAGTGATGTAGGTCACATCCGCATCCGCATCCGCGGAACATCCGCACATTTTCTCGCATCCGCATCCGCGTCCGCATCCGCACTTTGGACTGCGGATGTCGTGCGGATGTGGACCGTTGAGATAAAACGTCATTAATAAGCGGAAATTATCAAATTCTACTATATTAATAGAACTAGTTCATTGTGCGCAAAAGTGATGCAAGCGACAAGACGAGAGGCTGTTCTTGTATGAAGTTACTCTCTTGCAACCTACTTAGATCCACGTTAAAAAGCTAAGTTATTTTCACCTAGTACATTAGAACGAGTTAAATCATCACTTGGCAAAGCAGTTGAAGAGCTTCAATCTCTTGAATCTGTCGCTTCGCCACCCACCAAAAGAATAAAAGTTTCAGTGACAGAACCAACACCTTCAACAAGCAAATCTATCACAGAATCTGTCTCTCAGTTTCTTGAGTCAAGCAGCAATGACGAGACCTACGCGATGTCAAAAGATGTAGTAAAAATGATCGAGAGCTATCACCAAGAAAAACGCCTGGCTGCATGTGACAATCCTATTAGTTGGTGGAAAAATACGCAGAATATCTATCCATACTTGAGTAAACTTGCAAGGAAACATTTAGCCTGTCCTCCAACAAACGTACCAAGCGAGAGATTATTTAGCAGTGCTGGATTAATATATGATGAAAAGAGAAACAGACTGGCAGCAGAAAAGGCAGAAAAATTAATGTTCCTTAAGCATAACCTTCCTATAATTAAGTTTGAACATTAAACGATGAACATCTTAGTTTACTTTATTTTAATTACTCATTTATAAATATGCCTAATAAAACTTTAAACTTAATATAAATAGTTATCAAGCTAATTAAAGATCTCTTTCTATAAGGGTGGAGGTTGGGGAAAGAGGTCGGTGGGGTGCATTTGAGTTGGGTTCACGTCCCGCATCCTGGTAACACAATTATGGTTTCTAATTGTGGCTGAAACTCAACAAAATATAACGAATTTATTTGCAGACGAATTCACTAATTGATTTCTATATTAGTTAGATGCTTGATATTATTTTATATGTTCAGAGAAAAGTACAGCAATTATTCTACAATTAATCAATTATACTACATTATAGCTACAGCTCTCTCTATATAATAACTTATTATATACGTTAAACACAACAAATCTCGAATATATCCTAAAAAATAACGAAAATGCAGACATCCGCATCCGCGGATGTTGAAATCAAACATCCTCATCCGCATCCGCATCCGCATCCGCGGATGTGAAAAAAATGACATCCGCTACATCACTAATATATATATATATATATATATATATATATATTTTTTTTATAGGTTATAGCCCTAGTGCTAGGTCTACAAGGCCGCTACACCAAATACCCCAGTTTTTTCTGTCTGTGGGACAGCCGAGCAGACAAGCAACACTACGTACAACGCGACTGGCCAGCAAGACGTGGCCTGGAACCAGGTTCGCACAACGTTCTGTCACACGCTCTCGTGAACAGAGCCGGATTTAGACGTGTGGAGGCCCTGGGCAGCCTCCATGTGGAGGCCTCCTACCTTCGGGGAAGACATAATTGAAGTCATCCATAAGATTCATAATATAATTAACATACATACACTTTCAAAACATCGTGCACTCTTGTGTCTGTCCATTCCACTCATTTCTGCAAAAAATGAAAGCCTCGGGTTACTCGGGTATTCCATTATAGTGAGAGTAGGCCTAAAAGAGTAATAAAAACAAAATAATAATCAGTACACAACAAATAGTAATTGGTAAAAGTTTATGTACTACAGTGGTATTGGATGCGCGTGTTTTTTTTGTTGATCATCTATCGGGTTTTTCTAGTTTCGGGTTTTTTCTATTTTGATAATGGCTTGTCAATATGTGGAGGCCCCCAAGATGTGGAGGCCCATGGGCAGCTGCCCACTTTGCCCACTCCTAAATCCGGCCCTGCTCGTGAATCCGTAGATGATTTACTTCCGCCGCTGCACATCAAGCTCGGACTTATGAAGAATTTCGTCAGAGCACTCAACAAAGAAAGCTGAGCTTTCGCTTTCCTGAATCAGAAATTTCCACGCGTCAGTGAGGGCAAACTGAAAGCAGGTATTTTTGACGGCCTTCAGATCAGGGAGCTAATGAAAGATGCTCAATTCGACGAAAGTCTGGAGGACAATGAGATCAATGCCTGGCTCGCATTCAAGTCCATTGTCACGAATTTTCTGGGCAACCACCGAAGTCCAGAGTACGAACGTGTTGTCGAGTAGCTCCTGCAGAGCTTCCAGGCTCTTGGTGCACGTATGTCCATAAAGATGCATTTTCTCAGCTCGCATTTAGACTACTTTCCGGACAACTGCGGTGATGTCAGCGAGGAGCAAGGAGAGCGCTTCCACCAGGATATTCGAGTGATGGAAGAGAGGTATCAGGGCCGCTGGGATGTGAACATGCTCGCGGATTACTGCTGGTGCCTCAAGAGAGACGTTCCAGCTGTGGAACACAGACGGGTCTTTGAGAAAGCCCTTTCGTCCACATTAACTGTACTCGTGTACCATTTTTTATATACTCTGTACATTTTCTGTCAATTTAAGTCCGTTTTAAAAAAATAAACTTGCTAATTTCATAACGATTATTTTCGAATTATCTATTTTTTAAAAATTGAGATAGCATAAAAACCTGACCTGATTGAGCAAAATTAGTTAAATTTTTTAATTCAGCATGCAAAAATTATGAAAGAACAACTAAAAAAACCTTGACCTCGAATTTTTTTTTCAAACGCAGACCAGTGTAATTATACGAAGTATCACCATAACAGGGTGATACACAATTACGGTATTGTAATGACACTTGGATTAGGCAGTGTTAATTAGAACGTTAGTTTGAACGATTATGGAAACACTTTGGGTATAGCCTACGGTTCTGCGGTACGTGTAGGCTTCGCGTTAATTTTTAAGAAAAGAAGCACAGAGCTTACCGACACAGTGAAATACCTCTTGGGATGAAGAGTTACTTGGAGGTTGACCTATTACTGTAGGCCCAAGGTGTCGTTGACCGTCCGTTGTTTCGCACGTCGAGGTTGATTGTGAAAGCGGTAGCAAGCGTACTGGAGTCTCGTTGACGGCGCTTTTCGTAAAGTGGTGGAGGATGAACAGAAATGAAGTGATTTGGGGCTTGTAGCTTCGTAGAAAATTCACGTACCCTATCCTCCTTGAGAATGTTTCTTGCAGCGTGTTGAACTTTGCCGGTGCCCTCGAGGATGGGAAGCCGGTCGAGATGTTGTGAAGAGGCCAATGGAACGCCTACAGCATTAGTGTGGTTTATTGCAGGAAGGATTTATAGCCTACTTCAAGTGATGCTTCGTTTCTTGACTGAAATATGTTGAAGTGGGCCTTGATCTGATGCCGGCTGAAGTCGATGATGGCACTGCGTGGAGCGTAGACGTTCGAGATGTACGCACGAGTGGAGTGAGGGTGAATGCCAGTAAACTACGCCTTATATAACCTCGCATGACGCTAGTTTCGCGGCATTACTGAGACACCTCCAAGCGTCCTATAGTTTCTCTGTCCTTAACAAAACCACGTGTGTTCTTCGATTCTTGATGATTCCAAGATATTTGAGAATGGCGGTGAAAAGAATTCCTTTGGCTGTTCTTTGTCTGTGCACACCTTCACCTTTCAGTGTCAAAGTGCCTCTAAAGATAAAACTACTGGCACCATTACATAGTCCTAAAACTATTTGGTATCCTTTTTACTGTTTCATAATAATACTATCAATATACAATATGTTTCACAAATTCTTGATTCATTAATAGCAATTCGTATTAAATTTCAGCTAAAATCAATTTTATTTGTGCTCATAAATCAAGTCACTTTTTCTTTGTCTAAAATTCAATCCACTCGTGCTGATAAATTAATTTAATTTTTCATTGTACAGGGTGTTCCCCAAGGTAAAGTGGGTAAAGGGCTTATGGGGCACATTGTACATGTATTGTATATGTAAACTTTGTTAAACTGAATAAATGAAAGTGTAATATACCAAATTGCATTGTTTTAATAATGGTAATCGGTTGGGCAATAGCAAATTTGTTCACCTGGATCCTCCCCTGATGTGTGTGTGTGTGTGTGTTTGTATGTATGTGTGTATGTATGCATAGTATGTATATAAAAAAATGTTTTGTTGACTCAAACAAAAATGTTGCCAAAAAATTTTTGTTTTATATTTAGAGCGCGAGTTTTTTTATTTTGTTACAAAATGAATTTTGTTGCCAGTTAATATGTACAGTAAAAATACGATTATCCGAATTTCAAACAACCTAGTCTTCCAAACATCCGAAGTTTGCTCTGAATTCCCCAATCGGATTAAACCCAAACATTCAAATGCCTTATTAGGCGAGTGGCCAACCCTGATAACAAGCCATATTTTTTGAGTTTAATACCCGCCTCGTACAGAAATGTACAACATGTCCTAAAATGATCTGCACCATCTGGAAATATAAGTTTGGCATGTCGTCAATTCTGAGTGTGCTAAGATAGTAAAATCAGGCATTAACTTCAGCTATGTACAGGTACTCGTGTATTCATGTTTTCAATTCACGCATTACAACTGAAATCTTTGAAGACACAATGAACAGTGAAGACAAAGTTTATTTCCCATGAAGTTATACATTTTCTGAAAGCTCTAGTGCTACACTATATCAGTTTATCTATTAAAACATTCTTTTACATGATATATTTTATTTTTTGCCTAAAAACGTTATTGTTAGACCCAAAAAATATCACCTACTGTAAAATACAGGTGTTTCACAAAACTGATTAATATGAGTTACATAAAACTAATTTCGAGTACAATAATTCAGGTATTTTGATACTCCAAGCATTAATACACTATGATGAACAAAATGAATGCCATATTAAAGTGTTGAATCACCATACAAAGTATTGTGCCTACATGGGTTAATAATGGAGACCTCTGTTCGCATGCCCGCAGAAAGGTTTATCGTTCAGTTATGAAAAACAGGCAAATGTTGGCATGATTACAATACATATATAATAATGTTGCACTTGAAAATGAAGTTTGAATTGTTAACTGTGTGAAAGGACCGATATTGAGATTTGAAGGTCAATTTTGTAAAACAAAAATTAAGTTACTATACGTATATCGATGTACATAACACAAAATCAACTAAATCAACTAAAATCAATTAAACCAACTAAATTTTAACAATTTTAACTTTAAAGCAGAAATCATTACTTAAAATTGGAATCTTTCCACTAAAAGTCTCAACTTGTTTTTTAATTACAAACTGCATGTAAGTCAGTGCATACTGTATTCGGTGACTCCCGCAATATCAATTCAATGCGTTATTAGCAGTCTACCCCATACTGGCCTGTCGACCAGGCCAGTCCCAACTGTATCAATAGCCTGTTCCTGAAATACAATACGGGCCATGGAATGAAATGTTCCCTTTCCATAAATGGTTGCACAGTTGATATCAATATTGTCGTCACCTTCTTGAATCAGCTTTTCTCCATGTTGTCGTAAGACTAAGCCATGTGGTATGTATATGCGATCTTGCATTCTTTTAAGCTCATCTTTTCCTAGGCCAGTCAAAAAACGTCGAAGATGATTATAGCTTATGGTGAAACCATGGACATGGAGAGTGTCTATTATATCTCGTTTTCTATGATCATGATGGAGTTGTGCTGCAAGTCCTAGGACCTAGATGAAGGGGGGTTATAATATTGCTGTCACTGCTATGAATAACACTTTCTGCAACAGCTAAGACTGTACGTTGTAATTTTTCTGCTGGCTGGTAATTTGAATCACACGATTCAAATGCCTCTTTGCTCAGCAACCAGAGAAACGCCTTCTGTAAAAGTGCTGGAACAAATTCTTCAGATGTTTTCAGACCAATTTCAGCAGCTGTGTAGTACTCAGTTGGCTTTTCAATTTGTGTTATTTCTTGTCTAAGCATACCAATGGCAGAATGAAGTAAGCTTTCTGAATTCACTGGAACATTTGATTATTCTTCAGCAGAACCAAGTGTCATCTCATTAGAGTTGAAATCTTCCTTCAGTTGAGCAAAGGCTCTGACAGCATCTCCTAAGCTGACACTGCTACTGATAACAATGCTTGACTTGGACTGTCCTCGCTGGGCATGAATAACAATGTTATTACCATAATGCTTTATGAGACGGCGCTGAAGTTTTTCTGCACGGTATACTTGGGTATCAATGTGGTCAGATAACAGATGTTGGAATTTGTCAAGCAAAGTTTTCAACTTATAAGCTTTTCCGTGTTGTAGATGTGCTAGAGTGGTACAGTCTGTCATAATGTGTTCAATTGTTTGTGGTGCGTCCTGGCACAGGTGGCAGGTGTCGTCTGTGGAGTTGTCTAGTCTGTTTTATATGTCTGTAAGTTGTGGTGATGTCCACATCGGAATCATGCTAAGTTAACTCGATCCGATCTGCTCAGGCTGATCTCTGACCTGTTTGTTAATGGGTGGCGGCTTCGCACCCGGGACCGCATTTGGATCGAGTCGTGTCAGTGCTTTGTGGGTTAGGTGTGTGTATATGTGTTTTCTGAACTGTGTGATGTCTGTGGGGCGTGGTATGGAATGGAGTATTTGGTTATAATGTCTCTCTGGTGTTACCTTAATGGTGCGAGATGTCGGTGCATGATTATACATGTAATGGCAAGGGTGTTGTGGGTTAGTTGTCGCTGCTGCCATGAATTGTGTTCTCCTCATGTCTAAATGTTCCCTAACTTTCAGTATTTTTGTTTCTGTGTGCAGGTGTTCTATTGGTGTTGTTTGAGTACATCCTGTAATGATACGAAGTGCGTTGTTTTGTATTGTCTGTAAGGTGTTTATGTGTGTGTTTGAGATAATGGGTGCCCAGCATGGGCTAGCATAATCCATAACTGAGCGAATATATTGTTTGAATATGAGTGATGTTGTTTCCTGCTGGTGTCCAAAGTTTGTGCCTGTTAGTACCCTAAGCGTGTTAAGTCTTGACGTACATTTGTTTTTAATGTCCTGAATGTGGTTTGCAAAAGATAATGATGTGTTGTGTGTGACCCCAAGTATTTTGGTCCGTGAGTGTGTGAAATGTTGGTGTTGTTTAATGTAAGCTGTGGAGTTATCTGGTGTTCTTTTGTGTTGCTTGTAAGCAAGGTGATGATTGATTTTGTGGGCGCTACTTTGAGTCTATTGTGTGTGAGCCAGTCTTGTATACTGTTTATGTATGTTTGTAGGTTATTTGTAGCGGTGTCGATGTTGTTGTGGGTGGATGTTAGAGTGATGTCATCTGCATATGATGATAAGGTAAGTTTGTTATCTATGGGTGTTGGAATGTCATGCATGTATAAGTTTAACAGTGTTGGTGAGAGAACAGAGCCTTGCGGGACCTCGTTCGGAAAAAGCTTGTTTTTGGATGACTTGTCATTAAATGTGACATGTGAGTATCTTCCTGAAAGATAGTTGCTCAGCCACCTTTTGGTGTTATTGTGCATGTTTGTGTTGAGTATTTGTTTATGAGAGGGAGCGTGGGATAGCATCAAATCTTTACTAATGTCTGTTGTTGCTAATAGTGTACGTTGAGCTGGTCGTCTGGAGTTGATGCCATCCATGATGTGCTGTGTGAGGTTAGTGAGTAATGTCGTGGTTGAGTGGTGAGGTCTGAATCCATGTTGAGTAGGCGATAGTGGTATGTGTGGGTTGGTGATTTGTAAGATTAGTCTTTCTGTTACTTTGGAAGGTGTGCATAGTAAAGTAATGGGTCTATAGGAAGCTGGTTCTGTTGGATTTTTGTTTGGTTTGAGTAGTGTAATAATTTTACCTTGTTTCCATATCTCAGGAATAATACAGTGTTGGTATGAATATGTGCTGATATTTGTGAGAGCTAGTATTCCCTGTGGGCCCAAGTGTTTAAGGTATATGTTAGATATGTTGTCTGGTTCAGTAGCCTTCGAATTCTTAATGTTTTCGATGATCTTGGTGGTCTGGTCTGTATTGAGGGGTGTAATGGTCGTGTCGAGTCTGTAGGTTTTCTTGTGTCTGGCTGTTTGTCTGTCTGCGTGTTTCTGGTTGTTGTCTCTGTTTAAGTGACTTATCTTTGCGTAGTGATTAACTAGAATGTTAGCTTGTTGTGTATATGTTGGGTTATTATTTTGGCTGCGACAGATAGCTATGTGTGAGGTGTGAATGCCGCTGTTAGAGTGGGTAATGCTGTTTATAGTCTTGTATAGCCTGGATATATCTGTGGAGTGGTTTAGTGTTGTTGTGAATTCCCTAAATGTTTCTGTTTGTTTTTCTTTGAGTTTGTTGTTTATTTCTGTGTTGAGCTGTTGTATCTGCTGTTTTATGGCTTCTGTGTGTGGTGTTTGTGTGTTATGTTTGAGGTTGTTACGTTGCCTTATGAGGTGGGCTATCTCTCTAGTGTAATTTGGGTTGTATTTCCTAATGTTGCCCTTGGGTATGTATTTGTTTGCATTATTGATGATCTGATTAAATGTCTTGAGTGTTGTATTGATGTTTATGATGGGTGCGCTGTTTAATGTGGTGAATTGTTCCTCAGTTTGTGGTAAACAGCATCAGCTGCAATGAGGTCTTCAATTTTGGCAAGCATAGAAATGTCCTTCCGAGTTTGTGCTGCTTGATAGAGATTACTCTGACACGTAGTTGTTTGTACCTTATGTATGCTGTCCCTCTTTCGCGCGTTGCATATTAAACATTGAAAAATCTGTAAACTTGGATGTTTGAGCTCGTGTGCGAACACTTTGTTCTTCAGTACCATGTGATGCAGAATCATGCGTGCTACATTTTGTATGATACTAACATGAGAAATGTTTTTCTTACTTGTAAATGGTTGATAACAGCTACGCTGATATGTAACAGACATACTATGGAAAAACCACAACATGGTATCGTATGTGATACCTTTATTTCATAATTAAATATAAATTATTAATTGAATTAATTATCTATACAAAATTGGCTCGGGATTGTTGACATAGCCTAATGGGAATGAAATGATTGCCATACATACATGGAAACCGTATGTAGGCGTCGGTCTGCATAACCACGTGAAACCTTCATTTATTTCACGTGAAACGAAATCTTCCATTCGCTAACCCATGCAAAAACAAGGGAGAAAGAGTCAACAACCTTTGCAAAATCAGCAATTTATACAGAAATATGAAGATATATTAAAGGAA
>JAJOZX010001979.1:0-57500 GCA_023014485.1 Bathynomus jamesi
CCAACCCTGGCTTTAAGCTACACGTTTTTTTTTGTTTTTTTTTAAATAACATGGATTTCAGCAGTTTGAATATGGGCAGGTTCTGTTGTGACCCATTTAAAAAAACACAAAGGAAAAGTGAAAAAAGGCATTCGTGCATTGACTAAAAATTTGATTATCAAAATCCTGATTGAAACTAACAAATAATCATAAAGCATGTGCAACCTGTCAAATATACTAGCAAATCGTCCATCCCCAATGCCTGAATGTGAACCACTTGAAAAATCACCATCCACCTCATCAAGTGCCCTATCTGACTAGAAACCGTTGGAGATGTAGTTGAAATGCAGTATGAGCTTAGTAAATTCAATGCTTCATTGGCCACACTTGATGAGACCCCAATAAAACCATGTAAACTCTCTGACAGCGCTGGTTACGTAAAGAGAAAGTTCAGGAAAGTAGAAGGAGTTGTGAAAAGAAAGCTTGAACTTGCAACTAACAACCAATTTCATGCAGCGACTCAGATGATACAGAACTGGAGATTCTTCAACAACTAAAAGAGAAATTTAATCAAGTGACAAGTCGAAGTGAAAAACTGACAATTCTTACTATCCTACCAAAAGATGGACACAAGTAAAGATCAGAGAAGAATTTAAGTGCTCAGATTAATTGGCTAGGCAAACAAAGAGTTTGGTGAGGGAGAAGGAAGTGCTTTCAACTCCTAATCCAAGTTTGGGGAAACGCCTGAATATGAACTGCTGCCAAAGTAATTGACTTCTATCATTCGCCAGATGTAAATAGCTGTAGCGTCTATACTAACTTAATCAACACTAAAATTCTTGTTCTAGGTTAAGGTAGACATGTGTACCCAAAATTAGGTTAAAGGAGAAAAACATCGGTTGTGACACAAATGACCTACACAAGGTCAAAAATAATCAACTTTTTTTTTTTTTACCACTGAGGTAAATATGAATAGAAACAAAGTTGTTGATCTGCATAAAAGCTTTAAAATAGTGTTTAAATGGTCTCTGTAAGTGCAATAGGAGCTGAGATATTTCATGTTGAAATATGGTATGACCTTGGAAATTGACTTTTTTTTACAAAATTCGAATGGCCATATCTCCGGAACCATATGACCTAGAGTGTTGAACAAGTGCCACTCTGTTTTTCTCACCGAGATCTATAAATGTGCCAATTTTAAAAAAAAAATAAAAAAAATATCGGTGATGGTCACGGTTTTTCGACCCAAAATTACGTTGAACTGACATGGAATGACCCAATAAAGAAAGTGGTTGGTAGATAAATGGGTACCCTAGGCGGCCTAGTGGTTAAGACGCTGGGCTGCTGATGGGGCGTGGTTCGGATTCCACGTTAAACTGTAGGTCTAAGGGTCTAAGGTGGGGTGAAAAGCTTTACCTTCGTCAGAATGAACAATTCGGGCGGAAGCTAAACAAAGGTGTGTGTGTATATATATACTATATATATATATATATATATATCTTCTTATTTGCTCAAAAACTCTCGAGGGCTCGAAGGGCTCTGTTAAGTCAGTAAAATAGTGAAACACTCGCTAGTAACATATCTTTTCTCCAACATTAAAATGTATATATTTTGTACATAACTTTTATAAGTTTCGAGGTACCAAGTATTACCTCACAAAAAATTACCCCATTACATTTGTGAATTATCACACACTCAACCTCACTTACGCCCAGTTGCCTATGCACAAGCAAACACCCACATACGTGTACGCGCAAATTTCTCATTTGTGTCTTGAACTCTAACCCTGAATTACCTTTCAGCTATTAAAATTTAATTAATTTTGGTGGCAGCGTTGAATGAATTCCAGCAGTTCGTTCACAATTCAAATTGATCAATACATTTATTTTTGGATACCTCTCAATCGACCATTTGTGCTGTAGATATTAGAATAAAATCCTTAATATAATAACGCTATCATTTCTTTAATAATTAAGAAACCTATCGATTTAGTCTATCTATCAATTAACGAAGTGTCATAACGTAAACAACTCCACAGATATTACTGATTGAGCATATTCGTTCATCACATTTGCTGATCACATCTTCACATTTAGTGTTACTTACGTACATACCCTGCAGTATATTTCATATGATCTTAAAATAGTTTTAATTTCTACGTAAGCTGCTAGGTTTTACGGATATTTGTGGAATAATGTAATATAAAGTTAATGTTTTCGTATTACAAGTGGTCATTGATAATATTGGAGGACGCATTTAACACTTGCTGCGTTAATGTCTCATTCAATTTGTTTTGGTTTACTGTAAGCTTCTTTAATGTTCAGCTAAGTCTCTAATTACCGTCTTTGTCAACTTTATTAACAACTATTGTTCAAGTTGAATTTGTAAAAAGACAACTCATCCAATTTAAACAAAATACCTCTCATTTTAAGGAAAATACAATAAAGGGTTTAATATATGACTTCTGTTTCATTTAGTTATCCTTGGAATTGTGTTTTTTTGTTGACCCAGTAAAAAAGGTGGACACTTTTTTGGGGGACAGTATATACAGTATGTACAGTATGTGAATTGTTACATTAATACCATATATACAGGGTGTCCGAGAATTATCTGTACAATTTTTGGCTGTTATTAAAAGTCAACCATGAAGTGTAGAAATTCCAGTGTTGTCCCATTTTACAGAGAATCTCATTAAGTTTTTTCTGATAACAAGTTTTGACAAGTTTTTTAGAAATTCCAGCGTGTCCGAACATTATCTGTACAATTTCATCTTTTAATAAAATTCTTGATAACACACGTAAAATTCTTAAACAAGATTATTTAGAATCTGTATTTTCAAAAGTTTCTTTTATTAAAGTAACGTTGTTACAAACATTCGATATGTGCACCATTAGTGATTCGCAAAACATCCAATCGATACTCCAAATGTTGCCATGTACGCTGCAGCATATCCACATCAATTCGCTCAATAGCAGCTGTGATTCTTGCTTTTAAATCATCAATGTCTGTCACCCGCGTACATTTCTAAAAAACTTGTCAAAACGTGGTATCAGAAAAAACTTGAGATTCTCTGTAAAATGGGACAACACTGGAATTTCTATACTTCATGGTTGACTTTTAATAACAGCCAAAATTGTACAGATAATTCTCGGACACCCTGTATATATATACGTACACACATCATTTTTAACTAGCTTGACTTAACAGTTAAAAATTTGCTAATGATCTTGAATGCAATAAAAATGTATATATCTGTTGTATGTGTCAAGTTAAATTTAGCTCTTCTAATGTTTTTCACCGACTCTGACTGCGCCGAAATGTCGCATATAAAAAAGTGCACGTAAAAATAATCACGCTTTTTTATATTATATTTCTAATATAATCATAACATATATAATTTAGAATACAAGGTATGTGTATATGAACATTAAGGTAGATACATTTCTTTGTACGCAGTTATGCCACATTCAGTGGTAGCAATGCCACGTATTTATTGCTCCAGAGTTCAATGATCTCAAAGCACTTCTGTTTACAGCTTGCCACCGACTCAGAAAGAACTGTGACTCTATACACCCAAATAGACTATACAAACACGTTTCGCCGCAATCGATAATCGATAAACTGTCTACTTTGTACATTGGCATTATATATAGACAACCCAAACACACACCTTGTGATATATATCGGGTGATTTTTTTAATTAAATGTGACGCTTTAAAGGTTTGTATTTCTTTATTAACCAAAATAAAAGCACGAAATTTTCACTGTACCTTGCCCTCTAGTGCAAAAATACTCTATGTGATGTCTTCTCCTTTCATTAACTCTTTGCACACAAACAACAAAATTTTGAAGTACTCTGGACAGAGTAGCTATCTGTTGAAATCTGAGGCATTTCTTGTTCAGTTCATGCTTTCAATTCTTCTACTGTTTGTCGATTCTGTTTAAACTATCTTTTAATTAAATAACCTTTCAGATAAAAGTCACACGAGTTTAGAACGGGTGATGTTGGTGGCCATAATAATATTCCTTTATCATAAATCGCGGGAAATCTGTTGGACAGGATTCTTCCGTCGAAGGTATCGTGAGCTGAGAGGACATCACATAGAGCATGAATTTGCACTAGGGGACTAATTCCTTATGTGTAGAGAAGGTACAGTAAAAATTTCATGCTTTTATTTCAATTAATAAAAAAAGAAAATTACAAACCTTTTAAAATGCAAGATGTCAGATGTTTAAAAAATCACTCGATAATTCGCAGCAAGTCTGCGGTGATATGAATGTACTCGTGACTGAAACGGATTCATTTGTGCCATCTTGGGGAGAAAACACAATTAGTACATCTTGCTCTTGATGAATCATGCACCGAATCTATAGAGCCAGAAAGCATTGTCGCTGCCAGTGGTGATGAACCACCTACGGACGACTTGTTAGTAAGTTCGGACGGCTTGTTAGTAAGTTGGCCCTCTATACATTTGACAATGATACTGCGAGCAGCTGGTACCTTGAATAAGTGTATGGGCAGAGTGGTATTTTGTGTATTGAAATCTTCCCTCAAACTTAAAATTAAACAATTACGTCTTAAACGTTGATGATAAAATATACTCGTGTGTGTGTGTGTGTGTGTGTGTGTGTGTGTGTGTGTGTGTGTGTGTGTGTGTGTGTGTGTGTATTTTTGCGCCTCGGTGGTGTAGTGGTTAGCGTCGCTGACTACGAATCCATCGGCCCCGGTCGAGACCCGCTGACGGCAGGCGGCGCGCAGCAAAACCCAGCTGTTCATCCTTCCACACAAAAAAAATTGGTTGGTAAATAAATGGGTACTCTGTGCAGCCTAGTGGTTAAGACGCTGGGCTGCTGGTGGGGCATGGTTCGGATTCCACGTTAAACTGTCGATCTAAGGTGGAGTGACAAACTTGACCTTCGTCAGACTGAACAATTAGGGCGAAAGCAAAACCAAACCAAGGTTATATACCTTGGTTACCTTGGCTTTGCTTCCGCCCGAATTGTTTATCCTGACGAAGGTCAAGCTTGTCATTCCACTTTAGACATACAGTTTAACGTGGAATCCGAACCACGCCCCACCACGGGCGGTTAGAAATTACAAAGTTCTCGCCCGAACTCGATCTCCCGATCAGCAGTCTAGCGCCTTAACCACTAGGTTACATAGGGTACCCCTTTATCCACTAACTAATTTCTTTTACTGTGTGGATGAACAACTGGGTTTTGCTGCGCCCCGCCTGCCGTCACCGGATCTCGATCCCGGGGCCGATGGATTTGTAGTTAGTGATGGTAACCACTACACTACCAATATATATATATAAAGGGTGTCCATAAGTCCGGCATCATAGGAGAAATTCATATTTTTTCTATTTCTACAAACCATAATTTATGGAATGGCCAGCTAGAAGCCCGGATATCACGCCACTAAATTTTTTATCTCTGGGGCCACTTGAAAGCGCTGGTATACGCAGAGAAAATTAGGAGTGTTGAACATCTGCGGCAGCGCATTATTGGGGCATGTAACACCATTACTCCTGACATCATTCACCGTCTGCTTGCTGACTGGTATCACGTCTGAATTTGTGTACTGAAACAATGGTGGACATATTGAGCACGTTCTGTAAATAAAAGCTTTTTTTTGCCTTTTTTATTATTTTTCCTGATGCCGGACTTATGGGACACCCTGTGTATATATATGTGTGTGTGTGTGTGTGTGTGTGTGTGTCAGTGATGTAGTCGAGACCACCAAGTCCGAGACCGAGATCAAAGGTTCGAGATCGAGATCTACCTTCCGAGATCGAGACCTTAAAATTCGAGACCGAGATCGAGACCAAGCTCATGCCCTTTCAATTTGTTTTACACTACTATGGAAATTAGACTATGTTAAGTATATTAATAAACTAATAACTACTTTCCCAGATGTAGTGTGTTGAATGCAAAAAGTGTAGCCCATAAATTAACAAATGAATATATATATATATATATACATACTTTTTATTTATTTACTTTTATATCTGTTACAGAAGGTTTAATGAACGTACCCACTACCCAGTTTGACTTGTGCATTTATTTAAAGCATGATAGGTGCTCATTACACTTAACCTAAAAAAAATCCAGACCCCCCCCCCCCCCCCCCCCCCCCAAGACAAACGTGGCAACTCAAAACAGGGTGACTGATTAGTGAATACCTAGAGTCCCTTAGTTTTACAAACTTTCATAAACATTCTGAATTGTGTCTGTTCAACCAAGCCACCATCATGATGAGTATGCCAATAACATGTATTTTTCATTACGGTCTCGAGAGGTCTCGGGGAGAAAAACCGAGACCGAGATCTAAATAGCGAAGACCGAGATCGAGATCTGCAAATTGGGTCTCGAGACCGAGACCGATCTCGAGACCTACATCACTGTGTGTGTGTGTGTGTGTGTGTGATAATTACTTCTCGGTGAACCCCAAAAAGGAGTCTTATAGGGGAAGCCAAATGATTATTTATCCCTCATTAGGCGTCATTCCTATTCCCAACCGCAATATAAAAATTGGAATGATCCAAGAGGGAATTCCAGATTTAGAAAAAAGGACGAAAACAAAGACTGGCACAATTTCTTGCCCGAGGGGTATTTTCTATAGAAAATATCTCCTTAAATTTGGAAATCCCATAAAGCGGGAATGGAAATGGATTTGAGAAGCGTCTCTTTCGAGATTCCCACTTTCGGATTCCTAATTCTTGGAATGAGGCTGAAATGGGAATGACTTAAATTGGGAAACGATGATAGAAAGCCGATTCTGAACGACGGTTCCTCCACATCTTTAAAATTACTTCATCTTCTGAAACGTTCACCAAAAGCTTCCTTCCGTGAACGTTATCGGATTATTTGAAAATATTGATTGTCGTCGTTTTTCAACATCCAATTAATCCCGTTTTCATTCCTTCTTCCTCGAAAATTCATTCATAAACGTTTTGGTAAACAAGTAACCAACCGTTGTCTCGAAGCTAAATTAAAAATGGTTTGGTTTTTTAAGCTGCAAAAATAGTTTAATAGAATTTTCTCCAGTTTTTTCTCATCGAATAACGAATTGGGTGCCATCTGTCGCATTCATTCTCTCTCTGTTATTTTATATTTTTTTCTCTTTTTCCGTAATGATATATTTTTCCTATATACATATATCATGTAAATAAGAACATAAACTGCATAATTTTTCCTCCTTGCCTCCGTTCTCTCTCTCTCTCTCTCTCTCTCTCTCTCTCTCTCTCTCTCTCTCTCTCTCTCTCTCTCTCTCTCTCTCTCTCTCCTCTCTCTTCTCTCTCTCTCCTCTCTCTCTCTCTCTCTCTCTCTCTCTCTCTCTCTCCTCTCTCTCTCTCTCTCTCTCTGAAGCGTATGTCCGCCTGTGTAGGGAAGTGAAGGCGAAGGTTAGGCTAGCGAAACGTAACGAAGAACTACGGGTGGCAAGCCTCTGCAAGGGGAACCCTAAGGAATTCTTCAGTTATGTTAATAGTAGAAAGCGGACATCGGTAATGTGCTTAATGAGTACTTTGCGGGAGTGTTCACCAGGGAGGATACCCGCGGCATCCCCGAGCCAGGCGTGAGGTACGAAGGTGCTGGCCTGGATAGTGTTAGATGTACCGCGACAGTCGTTCCGATAGAATAGACAAACTGAGCGCGTTTAAGGCTCCTGGGCCAGACCAGTTTCTCCCCAGTGTTGCGAGAAGTGCGCGACCAGGTGGCTCCCCACCTGGCTACAGTCTTCAACAAATCGTTGGAGATGGGCCAGGTGCCTGGTGACTGGAGGGAAGCCAACGTGACCCCTATCTTTAAGAAAGGGGATCACGAAAGTCCAGGGAACTATCGTCCCATTAGTCTCACTTCAGTTGTAGGTAAATTATTAGAAGGGATAATAGCTGATAGGATCGTTGACCATTTGGATTTCTACAAGCTGCTTGGGGACTCCCAACATGGGTTTAAACGGCATAGGTCGTGTCTCACCAACTTGCTCGAGTTTTTCCACGTCATGTTGAGTGAGTACGATAAGAGTAGGACGATTGATATACTTTATCTCGACTTTCAGAAAGCCTTTGATAAGGTACCTCATCGCCGGCTAATGGCGAAAGTGCGCGCGCTGGGTATCGGTGGGGAAATAGGTAGGTGGATTGAAAACTGGCTGAGGAATAGGCGGTAGAGGGTGGTAATTAAAGGGGCTAGTTCGGGGTGGGACTCGGTCACTAGTGGGGTTCCTCAGGGTTCCGTTTTGGAGCCACTGTTGTTTATCATTTACATAAATGATATCGACGGTGGCATCGTCAGTCGGATCGCCAAATTCGCTGATGACACCAAGCTTGGGGCCAATGTTGGGACGCCCGAAGCGATCTAGGAACTGCGTGCGGACCTAGGTAGGATAGGAGAGTGGTCCGAAAAATGGCAAATGCCGTTTAACTTGGGTAAATGCAAAGTGATGCACATTGGCTACGCCAATCCCAAGTCGGACTACTCGATGTTGGGTAGTAATATCGAGGTGACTGATTTAGAAAAGGTCAACTGATCGAGGTTTTCAAGCTCTTACGCGGGTTGAACGATGTCGATTTTAGAAGTATGTTTAGTTTAAATGATAACCCAACTCGCAACAATGGTTGGAAGTTGGATTTGAAACGGTTTAGGACTAGTGTGTGTGGGAATTACTTTACGTATAAGATCTGTGACACATGGAACAGGTTACCTTCGGAAGTTGTGAACAGTTCCTCTGTGGATCAGTTCAAGAAAAGGTTAGACCAAATTTTGCACACTATTTGAGTGTGTAGAAAATTTTCCGTGGCACCCGTTGCCATTGGTACCTCCTCGGTATGGGCCGCAAGGCCTTTTGAGGTACTTCTTTTCCTTGTAACTCCTTGTAACTCTCTCTCTCAACATTCTTCGATTCCTCGTTAAATTTCCACCCACGCAAATGAGGATTCTCAGGGATTAGAAATCGGCCGCCCGCCACCTCATTAGGGAAACCAAAACTTACAAATATTTCGACTCTTAATAAATGCTAAATTTTTAGAAGTCCTTCATATAAAATATTAAAGCTAATAATACCATCATGTTGATTATAACTAATATTGGGCATAAATGACATTGGTTGAGCAAATAACACCAAACATTTGGTATAAAACTGAGAAGGGATTGCAAATAGTACAGAATTACAAATAACTTTACCGAAGAGCGAGATGCGTTAATAATTAATTCCAACAGCGCGTTAAAAAATCTTCCGGAATCACTCAATTTTTGGGAGCGTGTTCAATTTTCGTGGAATAGGCCTATTAAAATTAGGTGACATCAAAAGCAAAACACAACTGAACGAGAATTTTTAATTAAGGTGCCAAAGTTGTCGATACGCAGTTGACATCTTATTTGTGATACCATGTCTAATGACGTTCGTAAAGGTCGATCCTCGGCTACAAATTTAGAACTTGACGGACAAAATTAACACTACACAACACACAACAGCAGTGAAATGAAATAGTTTCAAAACGTTGACTTCCCATCCAGATAGATTTATTTTGTGTGTGTAGGAAGGAGGAGGTATACCAGCAAGTCATTTAACAATAAACGATATAGGTTAGGTTAGTTTAGGTGTTTGATTAAGTTAGATAAGCGATACCTCACTATTTAATGACGACAAAAACCATCCTTTGAGCCTTTAATTGCGTCTGAAACGCTTCTCGGTTCGATGACACTAAGATTCGGTTAAGTTAAATGGATTTAAAAAAGTCGGTACCGTACCTCCCTTATGGTGAGATGTGCACAGTGTGTGTGTGTGTGTGTGTTTTAAATTCCTTCAATTTCCTTGACCAACGTCTATAATTTATTGTTAATTTCCTCCTCCAGAATTAATATCGAAGCTTGAACGTGGAAACACGAACATTTTAAAACAATTTTTCATTACAGAAAAAAATGTCTAAATTGGGGGAGAGGGGGAGGGGGGGGGGGGGGAAGCCCCGTAAAACAATATTTCAAAAACTCTCACACCACATTCATGTTCATAAAACATAACTCATTTACTTAACTTTTTAAACATTTTATATATTTACTCTTTATTCGACAAAACGTTTTTCATCAGCGAAACTTTACCTTTACTTGCGTATGAATGAAAACGTTTTCCATGGGCTAAAACGTGTAAATTGAGGTATTTTGCATTCTCTTAAAGATAAGATGTTGTGATACTCGCATATGTTGTATCTATGCAAGAGTTGTTCTTTAAAATAAGTTTGTTATTACCATTACTTGTCATTTTCATTTCTATTATGTAATAAATAAACTAAATCCCATTAATTCTACCTAAAAAACTTCCAAGCTTCCAACGTCATATTCAAATTAGAATACTGTGAATATATTAACGTCATATCAGATATCTAAATTGTATACAAAAATATTTTAAAACTATTGCAAAAAACTTTGCCTAAATTGTATTCTTTTTCTCAATAAAGTTTTGTCGTTGTTAAATAAGTCTTATTTCAATCAAATGGTTTTTAGATTATATATACATTACACATTACCTTAACCTTTATTTCATAACTTGGGTAAAATATGTCCTTGGTTTAATTTACTATTGTTACAAAAAAAGGGGGTTAAACCCCTAATCTGGATGTAGTCTGATACAATAGTGCATGGATACATACTTAATTTTAATTAAACAGGCTTAGTTTTATAGTCAATATAATACAAACAATAGTGCAGAAAATTATTGCATAATATTCGACCCAGGTTTATATGTATATAATATACTGACAATAGCCCATTCCTCATATATATATATATATATATATATATAACATTAAATCCATTAAAAAAAAGTCCTACAAGTCATTGCAATTCAGCATGTAATTATGAAATGCAAAAGCTATAATACAAAGTAACGACACACACACTAAAAGAGAACTAAAACAATGAGGCAATTGCTCTTCCCATTCTTATACAGAACTGTGAAACAGTTTGCAACAACAAATAAACTGAACAAAGATTATCGAACAAAGGTCACAACGAAAACTTAAACTGGCACAAATCCAACCCAGTATCTTGGGTTCAAATTGGCTTTAAGTTTCTTGTGTGGAACAGCCATCATTTCCACCAATAAAAAAAGAAAGAAAAAAAAGAACATTCTGGAGCATTCCCAAAGGGGTAAAAACTTCACCATCATACTAAACAAAGACTTCAAAAGAAGTTAAAAATAATGGCTTCCATAAACTTCTGAAACAGAGCACCCCCAATTGCAAGAATTATTAAAATATTGTACGCGATATAGTCCTCACTCAGTTATCCGTGACTGAGGGAGAGGTCCATCACCACGGATAACTCGTATACCCCGCCTGGTGGGGTGCAGCCGCTGCTGCCCCAAAACACACAGTATTATTCTATTCCAGTATAATATAAAATTAGGTAGTTTGTACCCATTGCAAGACGAAGATATGCGAAGCCACAAGCGCACATGTGTACTCTATGAAGCGGCGACAGACACTGACTGAGGGGCGTTCTGGTGAGAGCCAAGCCACGGATGTAAACACCGCGCCAAATCACCGTTAACTCGGTGTCATAATCACGAATAAGTGCACAATGGTCACAATTAGCAAATCACGGTTAACTCGATTCACGGTTGAGTAAATACTGTAGTTTTCTTTATAATAGCAGGTATATGGGATTAGGGGAACAGCAGTCTATCTGGAGGTCCCTCACCGAGGCTCCATAGGAGAAATAAAACCCCTTCGGACCCCAGATTCATAAAACAAACTAGCCAACACGTACATACAGTTGCTCATACTGTCAATAATACAAGAACCTATATAAAAGCATGGCCTAAATGGGAAATGAGTGCCAGAAACTGGCATAGCACTCAGGCCAAACGAACGTGGCCCATTCTGCTAACTCCAGCATTATTTTTAACCAGCGGCATCAAGGAGTCGAACCCCCGACCTGTCTTCAATTCACTTGTAGAGAAACGGTGTTACCCACTGAACCAACCATTGGCGCTGGCTGTGTGTACGAGTAGCATATCTGCGCAATAACTAAAATAAAGTGCACCGAATCTGCGCAAATGTAAACAATTTTTTTTTTTAAATCTAAGGGTGCTTCAAACTTGTAGATAACGACCTATATACTACCCATTTGATAGTAAGAGACATAACAACCTATATACCCATTTGATAGTAGACAAGACAGAATGACATCGACACTAAAAAATAAAATAACCCAACTTATGCTAACCTAACTTAACCTAACCCCCAATAACTTGTCGATTTTATGGTTAAATCAACTCATTAGATGTCGTCGTTAGCCCGATAGATAACACGTTTACCCGAAAGAAATTATTGGTGGGAGATAACGAAGTTAAATTTAACGACATTACCTTAAATTTTAGAATTTCTCACTTTAAAAATTATTTTTCCTTCCACGCACTTTTGAGTTAGATCGTGTTTGATAGAGACCTCAGCCGATAATTTACTATTTATAGGGTTTAATTTGATTAGTTCCGCCATCACAGGCTGGTTCACTTACCTTTGATGTTGGTATACTGAAGGTGAGCAGTTGAACAGCAGCGTAATAAGAATACCTATAAGGTGAAAAAAAATTGTGGTAATAATTGGGTTGTGTTTTATGAACCTTAATATATAGGGTGAACCAAATGTAGGTGGACAGTAAATGATAACGTTTATTTTGAGAATACATATTTAATTTTTTTGTATACTATAATATAAAATAAAATTTAAATAAATTTAGTTGTAATATTTAATATAATAAAACACAAACACCATAGTTATAATGAACACCATAGTTATAATATAATATAACACAAACCGTATTGAACCTACTGTCCACCTACTTTTGGTTCACCGTGTATATAACACCAAGTTGTATGTTCACTGATATTTATGTTAATTTCTTTGCAGGCCATATACAATATCACGGATAGATAATTATAAAAACTTTAAAATATAAAAAATTAAATATATGAATGTTCTAAATAAATCGGCCCTTAATTAACTAACCCTTTACCGCCGAAAGGGACGATTTGGTAACGTTTAAAATACGCTCATTCATAACCCTATGAAAAATTCCGACGGTAAAGGGTTAAGGTACAAAACTATCAAAAGCACATTCGTATCTAGCACGAAACTTCTTTCGTAAAAGTCCTTTGACTTAAAAGAAAAATTATTAAATATAATTTCATTTGATAATCCATTCATACTAAAAACAACTTGCACTTATATTAAGTTATTGTATCACAACTACAACATATTACTTTATCAAATGACAACACCAACACGATTAAAAGTGAAATACCGGGTGCGGCAAAAGTAACGCCCTTTTAATAATTGTATCTTTATAGTTTTATACAGTATAATTTTTTAGTTTTATATTGTATCAGTGTTATTTTTTAGTTTTTACTGAGAAAGTACTTATTTTTCTTAAAATGCTGTATTTTTCTTAAAAACCTTATTATTTCTCTTAAAATGCTGTAATTGATTTATTTCCTTCAATAAAAGAGAATAAACTAAAAAGGGCGTTATTTTTGCCGCACCCGTTATATATATGGTTAAATTTAAAAAACAATGTTTAATTAAGAGAATTTCTCTCTCTCTCTCTCTCCGAGTTCCAATACTCCCCTTTTGTAATGCTTGGAAAAATCACTCCAATAAATAATCCGATCTTTTGGCGTGTGTATTTCTCTTTGTAATAAACGAGTCATTGAAATAAATTTATTTTTTCGGTAATAAACGAATACAGAAATTCTTTCGTTTCTACCTCGAATTGAAAAAAAAAAAAGTTTGTATATTAAAGAGGTTTCGATACAAAGGAAAAAAAGGCGTAAATAATTTGAGTACATACGCCATTTTAATAGGATTATTATTATTTTTACTTTATTTTCTTCGCTTTAGGCTACGTTGTGGCTACGTCGTAACACCACTTCCCGTCAGATCAGCAAAGTTAGGCAACGTCCAGTCCGTTCAACAGTTGAATGGGCGACCATCATCCTCCGCGTTCAGATTATTAGCGACCCGTGGTTCGGATTCCACGTCAAACTATTATTTTGTTTGCTAGTGTGTGTGTGTGTGTGTGTGTGTGTGTGTGTGTGTGTGTGTGTGACGTAACTTTTATTAAAATGGGTGAATTTATTTCGAACGTTTCTTTAAAAGAGGTCTCAAGACCCTCGCGGGAAGGGAAATTGTTTACCTAAATTCCGGAAACAATAATACAAAAGTTTCTACAATCCGGAAATATCCGTTTGTTAGCACATGCTATTATACAGGGTGTTCAAAAAGAAAACTCGAAACAAAGAAAAGCGTTGTTACAATGATATACGCATTCTCCAATGGATTGCGTTTCTTTTTGAACACCCTGTATGAATACAGGAATATAGACTTATAATAAGGCTAATACATTTTATAGGTGTAGGACCTATCATTGTTTAGATCTGCAAGGATAATATATACACATCACCGTAGGTAAAGCCTTACACGCAACATACACACTTTCAGTACGTACGTACTGCCGTATACACGACATCCAGAATGTAAATGCAAAAAAACCTAAGATATACAGGGTAATCCAAAAAAGGTATACCCAAAACTATTTCTGAAAGTTATTTCTGGGAACACCTTTTTTGCATGATCCCAAAACTATTTACGTAAAAGTTATTTCTGGGAACACCTTTTTTGCATGATCCCAAAACTATTTACGTACAAGTTATTTCTGGGAACACTTCTTTTGCGTGTTCCCAAAACTATTTATGTAAAAGTTATTTCTGGGAACACCTTTCCTTTTTTTAGATCACCCTGTACATTTAAGACGACTGCGAGCTCATTTTCTAAATTCAAAATGAGCGATTATGCAAATTCGTTTTTGTGAATTATTTTTCTAGTTTTATTTACAAGTTTTAATTCAATTCCGGTGAATCGCGCTTTCTTACAATCTTCCTTTAATCTACCCTCCGAGCTTTAAGTAAACATCACAGCTTATTTATCTTATCTACCATGAAATGACGCTTCTGCTGCACGCACACGCGTGCGCACACACACTTATATTACACATACAATACGACGCATAAATACACACCAAATCTATTTTTACTACGTTTGTTTTTACCTGCGCCACTCCACCTCTTTACAAGGAAATAAAAAAAAAAGTCAAAGGCCTAAACGCGGATAAATATGTTAAAATACTTTTTTAAAATTATATTCGAAGTAAAAATAAGTTTTCCTTTGATAAATTCGGTGTCTGAAACGAATGAGGAAGACTTACGTTCATTTCGAAGGCTTGAGTAAAGCGCTTCATCTCAATTTCAAATCTAAGACAAGATCATGATTATGGCGTTTAAAGACAAAGTTCAGAGAGATTATTATAACTGCGTAATAAATTTACAGTAGATAATGCTATTAACTCGTCCTTTTTCTTCTGTCATAAGGTAACGTTGTCGGGGGTATGATCGGGCTAACGGCACCTGATCAACGTGCCATAAAATCGACAAATTGTGGGTTAAGTTACGCTAACTTAGGTCAAGTTAGTCTTTTAGTATCGATGTTGTCTCAGCAGTAAAATGGGATTTTTGAGATTTGTGGGCAAGGTTTTACGTCTATAAACTGCACAATTTTTGCTTTATTATTATTATCGAAATACGGCTACATCTTGATCACGTAGCAACACCGCTTCCCGTTTGATCAGACAGTTTAAGCGATGTTTGGTCTTTTTTTAGTGGTTGAATGCGTAACTATCCTCCCGTAGATGGTTCGAATCCCGAGTGCAGCCGAGGTCTCTCCCGTCAACAAGATCCTTAACCTCTTTCGTAAGGACAAACAACCCAAAACATTATCATCATTGAAATACTTAAATTTATTTCCAATTTCCCCTTCTTTGCTTCCGTAAGCGAGCGAATCCCCACAAAAAGAAGCCATTAGATGTGTAGCAACAGGGGGGGGAGGGGGAGAAACAAACGAAAAAGCCTCTCCTGAATAAACAGAGTGGGACCTGAACCCGAATTTTAAGTAGTCTAAAAATCAATAAATTTTCGTTTCCATTCAGGGCACAGTCACTTGTGGGAACATGTCGAATTTTTTTTTTTCTTTTTGCGGAAGTGGAGGGGGCGCACTGTGTGAAAAACAAGATTGTTTCCCATTTAAATGTTTGAAATAGCCGATTAGCTGATCCTATACCAAATTAGAAAAGTTTAATTACCACTCACAACTCTTAAGCACACCTGGTGTGTGTGCGTATCAGAGCCGGATTTAGACGTGTGGAGGCCCTGGGCAGCCTCCATGTGGAGGCCCCCCTACCTTAGGGGAAGACATAATTGAAGTCATCCATAAGATTCATAATATAATTAACATACATACACTTTCAAAACATCGTGCACTCTTGTGCCTGTCCATTCCACTCATTTCTGCAAAAAATGAAAGCCTCGGGTTACTCGGGTATTCCATTATAGTGAGAGTAGGCCTAAAAGAGTAATAAAAACAAAATAATAATCAGTACACAACAAATAGTAATTGGTAAAAGTTTATGTACTACAGCGGTATTGGATGCGCGTGTTTTTTTGTTGATCATCTATCGGGTTTTTCTAGTTTCGGGTTTTTTCTATTTTGATAATGGCTTGTCAATATGTGGAGGCCCGCAAGATGTGGAGGCCCATGGGCAGCTGCCCACTTTGCCCACTCCTAAATCCGGCCCTGGTGCGTATTCTGGATATATCATTTAGTACTATAAAATTTTCTATGCCCCAATATACGCAGCTGTACCCTATGTCATTCATATGTTATGTACGAGTATATCAATGACGAAAAACAAATTCCGTTAAAAGTGCGAATACATACCCGGCAGGGAACAAAAGAACCGAATCCAATTTCGTGTGCTCTCTGGAGAGGTGTAAAAGCGTACATACTGTATATATAAATCTCTCGTCACGGGCCAACCAAAGATATGGCCTATCGCGTATTAAGACAGTCTACACTCCAAATAAGTAGATTTGCTTTGTTGAAATACCTACAGATCATTCCCTTCCTTACTAAAATAGATGATTTAGTATAGTTTATCCCTTACAGATAATTTCATCTTCCCGTATACATATCAGTCATAGGGCGATTACAGGGGTACTGTAATTGATTACGATAACATGCCACATTCATGATTACAATTACAGAAATAAATACAATGTAATCGGTTACGATCATAATTTCATGAGATGTAATCATGATGATTTTAAAATAATCTTGCACATAAATGATTACAATCATGATTTTAAAATAATTTTGCACATAAATAATTAAATCAAGATTATTTTAAAATACTTTGCACATAAATAATAAGAACACAACATAATGGTGCAATATTCAATTTATTTAATGTCAATTCCACCTACATACAGCTGCATTGCAATTTTGACACTTTAATGTAAATGCGCAATTATAACACAGCCTTACACAGGTCAACAAAAAAACTTTTTTTTTTCGTTGCCAAGGAAATTCGTACGAATTTAGGGTATTTTGGGGTTGCTGAATTCCAAAATGAAAGTAGTTTTTCCGATTTGGCTCTAGTTCTTGAGATAATGAATATCCTCAATTAATAGGAAACGTAACCATAACGCGTGCATATGGGAAACTACCGGAACATTCTAGATGGTGAGTCCGAATAAAATGCCATTATGTATTTCATGTGTTTACTTTTGTATGATTTGAGACAATTTCAATGCGATTTGTAAGTAGGCTCAGCCTGAACATTAAATTTTTTGCATTTTTACGTGTTTCAATGGGGTACCAATTATCTCATAAATTAGAGCCAATCTAGCAAAACCGATGTCATATTCGGAATCAGCACCACAAAGTTACCCCAAAATCACTCTAATATGATTGGCAATAAAATGAGTGTTGACCAGTGTAATTATTAGGAAAGCACCTTTCAATGTCCATTAATTTATAACAAAATGAAACGTACACAAAAGAGAAGGAACATAATTCACTATTGAGAAAATGATCAAATACCGAAGTAATCATAAAAGTAATCATGATTTCGATTACATTATTAGTGTAATCGATTACGATTACATTGCACAAGAAATGAATGTAATTGATTACGATTACTTAAAAAATGTAATAGACTGCAATTACAGATTACCCCATGTCTGATTACATATATACGCATCTATGCATTTAACAAAATATTCTATTCATACGCGTCTGCGTTTGTGTATTTTATGCCAAAGCGTACATTTGGTATGAAATAAAAATAAAGACATTATGACGTCAGGTGAGTAACAAATTAAGCGAATAGCCTATACTCGCTTAAACTGCCAAAGAAAATTGGAACTTAATGCCATATATCATACTTGAAGATTTTGGGGTAATGCCAGTGGATGCGGCAATTAGTTAAACTTAAAAGGCATTGATCCAACGAAATATGAAAACCATTCGTATATTCAAGATCACCCAGGTCAGACCAATGTCACATTTTAAAGGCTTCTAAAAAACTCACGACTTACTAAAAGAAAGTGAACAACCCTGAAGTTAATGTTGTACGCACTATAGCTACAACTCCGGATCAGAAAAATAGAATACCGTCTTAAATGCGCTCATGACTTTGATAATACATTTAAGTTATACACTTTTGTGAGGAATATAGAGTATATGTGACGTCATTATGATAAAAAGACGCCTCTGTGTGGCAGTGTTGAAGAAAAAAAAATTAAAGTGCGACAAAAACTTTATTAAATAGTGAAAAGTTAGTGCATAGCGACATACCAAAATAAGTGACCCCATACCATTTGCATTCATGCAACCCTACATTAACACACTCGCCGCCTTTATGAAATGGTATTTCAGTCACGAAAACTGAAAATTAAGTCGATGTTAAATGCAAAGCAAAAGAGGAGACGACTATCCTGGTGCAAAGAAGAGTTGCATGGACTGCAAACCAGTGACAAAAAGCGGGGGGGGGGGGGGGGGGGGGGGGGGGGGGGGAAATTTTGCGTCTTTTGGTGACGGAGGTCCGCGAGTTTGATGAAGAAAGTCCGAAATGTATCATGAAAAAGCTGCCTCAAGCGATCGGTCAAATTTACGGTGAGTGTTGCATGTATGCAAATGGTGTTGGATCACTCGTATTTGTAAATAGAACTTTCAAGAGTCACGTTTATCAAGAAATCTTAGAATATTTCATGCTGGATTCTGTAAAACAGCTGTATGGGGACGAATCATTTATTTTTCAACACGACCTGGCTCCAGTTCATGCGGCTTGTGCAACATCTGCATGGTTCAATACTCATGAAATTGAAGTAATACCATGGCCAGCTAATTCTCCCGATCTTAATCAAATAGAAAATCTTTGGGATATTGCTAAGCAGAAGGTCCACAAGCTTAATAACAACCTGGCAATCAGTAACTACAGAAGAATGCAAGAGGTTTGTCAACTCGATGCCGCGTCGATTGGAGGCCGTAATCAGGGCTAAGGGTGGACCAACTAAATACCAAGACGCAGAATTAAAAAATCTTTGATAAAAGGTTTAATATATTGGCAGTACTTAATAAACTTAATGAATTTAATGAATTTATTCTTTTTTTTTGTAACACCCGACAAGATATTCTAATATTTGTATGTCGCTAATTTTTCACTATTTAATAAGGTTTTTGTTATATTTTAATTTTGTTTTTCAAAACTGGCACAAGAAGGTGTCTTTTTATCATAATTACGTCAAAGATACTTTATATTCCTATAAAGGTGTACAATTTAAAGGTATTATCAAGTCACGAGTGCATTTGAGACTGTATTCTATATTTTTGGTCCAGAGTTGTGTAGATGGACTGATTGTTTTCACATTTTCTTGAATCATCAGCGCCCAAAACTTGGTCACGACGCGGTGACCAATGACATAACGCGTTTAAATGTTCGTAAAACCTGCATTGTCACACCTAGCAGCTTCAGGAGGGCAATGAACTTAGAGTAAATCTAGATAAGTAGACTTAACGTCACAACAATGAGAGAGAGAGAGAGAGAGAGAGAGAGAGAGAGAGAGAGTTACAAGGAAAAGAAGTACCTCAAAAGGCCTTGCGGCCCATACCGAGGAGGTACCAATGGCAACGGGTGCCACGGAAAATTTTCTACACACTCAAATAGTGTGCAAAATTTGGTTTAACCTTTTCTTGAACTGATCCACAGAGGAACTGTTCACAACTTCCGAAGGTAACCTGTTCCATGTGTCACAGATCTTATACGTAAAGTAATTCCCACACACACTAGTCCTAAACCGTTTCAAATCCAACTTCCAACCATTGTTGCGAGTTGGGTTATCATTTAAACTAAACATACTTCTAAAATCGACATCGTTGAACCCGCGTAAGAGCTTGAAAACCTCGATCAGTTGACCGCGCAGCCTCCGAGTTTCAAGCGAAAACAAGTTCAGGGCGCGTAACCGTCGATTGTAGCCCATATGCCTAACGGAAGGGATTAACTTTGTGGCCCTCGCCTGCACCGCTCCAGCCTCTCAATA
This sequence comes from Bathynomus jamesi, assembly GCA_023014485.1. NCBI lineage: Eukaryota > Metazoa > Arthropoda > Malacostraca > Isopoda > Cirolanidae > Bathynomus > Bathynomus jamesi. Next base: position 20,471 of record JAJOZX010001979.1, read on the forward strand.
TCTTTCCTGAGGGTGGGCGACCAGAACTGCACAGCATACTCCAGGTGCGGCCGAACAAGGGAATTGTACAGTGAGAGCACAATCTCCTTGTTCCGAAACTGAAATTGCCTCCTGATATAACCCAATAGTTTCTGGGCTTTCTTTTCCACCTCTACGCACTGTTTCGTAAACTTAAGGTCGCTGCTAATTAGCACACCCAAGTCCTTTTCTAAATCAGTCACCTCGATATTACTACCCAACATCGAGTAGTCCGACTTGGGATTGGCGTAGCCAATGTGCATCACTTTGCATTTACCCAAGTTAAACGGCATTTGCCATTTTCGGACCACTCTCCTATCCTACCTAGGTCCGCACGCAGTTCCTCGATCGCTTCGGGCGTCCAAACATTGGCCCCAAGCTTGGTGTCATCAGCGAATTTGGCGATCCGACTGACGATGCCACCGTCGATATCATTTATGTAAATGATAAACAACAGTGGCCCCAAAACGGAACCCTGAGGAACCCCACTAGTGACCGAGGCCCAACCCGACTAGCCCCTTTAATTACAACCCTCTGCCGCCTATTCTCAGCCAGTTTTTACCCACCTACCTATTTCCCCACCGATACCCAGCGCGCGCACTTTCGCCATTAGCCGGCGGTGAGGTACCTTATCAAAGGCTTTCTGAAAGTCGAGATAAAGTATATCAATCGCCCTACTCTTATCATACTCACCCAACATGACGTGGAAAAACTCGAGCAAGTTGGTGAGACACGACCTATGCCGTCTAAACCCATGTTGGGAGTCACAAGCAGCTTGTAGGAATCCATATGGTCAACGATCCTATCCGCTATTATCCCCTCTAATAATTTACCTACAACTGAAGTGAGACTAATGGGACGATAGTTCCCTGGACTTTCGTGATCCCCTTTCTTAAAGATAGGGGTCACGTTGGCTTCCCTCCAGTCACCAGGCACCTGGCCCGTCTCCAACGATTTGTTGAAGACTGTAGCCAGATGGGGAGCCACCTGGTCGCGCACCTCCCACAACACTCTGGGGAGAAACTGGTCTGGCCCAGGAGCCTTAAACGCGCTGTTTGTCTATTCTATCGGCAACGACTGTCGCGGTACATCGAACATTATCCAGGCCAGCACCTTCGTGCCTCACACCTGGCTCGGGGATGATGCGGGTGTCCTCCCTGGTGAACACTCCCGCAAAGTACTCATTAAGCACATTGGCGATGTCCGCGTCCGAGGTCCGCAGAACGCCGCTTCCGTCCTTTAACGGACCTATCATGCTTCTAATGGGCTTTCTACTATTAACATAACTGAAGAACTCCTTAGGGTTCCCCTTGCAGAGGCTTGCCACCCGTAGTTCTTCGTTACGTTTCGCTAGCCTAACCTTCGCCTTCACTTCCCTACACAGGCGGACATACGCTAAAGTGTTCTCATGGGAACGATTGGCCTTCGCCCTCCTATACGCTACTTTCCTATTTCGGATAGCCGAAGCGATGTCACGATTGAACCACTTAGGCTGCGTGAAGCAGGGGTGACCGGTTTGAGGGTATGGCAGCAGACTGCAGCACCATAAACTCGTCCCGGAATGCACTCCACACTCCCTCAACATCGCCGCCGACCTCTAACCCCATATCTCCTACGCTATCCCTGAGGCTAACAAAGTTCGCCCGCCGAGAGAGAGAGAGAGAGAGAGAGAGAGAGAGAGAGAGAGGAGAGAGAGAGAGAGAGAGAGAGAGAGAGAGTTACAAGGAAAAGAAGTACCTCAAAAGGCCTTGCGGCCCATACCGAGGAGGTACCAATGGCAACGGGTGCCACGGAAAATTTTCTACACACTCAAATAGTGTGCAAAATTTGGTCTAACCTTTTCTTGAACTGATCCACAGAGGAACTGTTCACAACTTCCGAAGGTAACCTGTTCCATGTGTCACAGATTATACGTAAAGTAATTCCCACACACACTAGTCCTAAACCGTTTCAAATCCAACTTCCAACCATTGTTGCGAGTTGGGTTATCATTTAAACTAAACATACTTCTAAAATCGACATCGTTCAACCCGCGTAAGAGCTTGAAAACCTCGATCAGTTGACCGCGCAGCCTCCGACTTTCAAGCGAAAACAAGTTCAGGGCGCGTAACCGTCGATTGTAGCCCATATGCCTAACGGAAGGGATTAACTTTGTGGCCCTCGCCTGCACTCGCTCCAGCCTCTCAATATCTTTCCTGAGGGTGGGCGACCAGAATGCACAGCATACTCCAGGTGCGGCCGAACAAGGGAATTGTACAGTGAGAGCACAATCTCCTTGTTCCGAAACTGAAATTGCCTCCTGATATAACCCAATAGTTTCTGGGCTTTCTTTTCCGCCTCTACACACTGTTTCGTAAACTTAAGGTCGCTGCTAATTAGCACACCCAAGTCCTTTTCTAAATCAGTCACCTCGATATTACTACCCAACATCGAATAGTCCGACTTGGGATTGGCGTAGCCAATGTGCATCACTTTGCATTTACCCAAGTTAAACGGCATTTGCCATTTTTCGGACCACTCTCCTATCCTACCTAGGTCCGCACGCAGTTCCTCGATCGCTTCGGGCGTCCAAACATTGGCCCCAAGCTTGGTGTCATCAGCGAATTTGGCGATCCGACTGACGATGCCACCGTCGATATCATTTATGTAAATGATAAACAACAGTGGCCCCAAAACGGAACCCTGAGGAACCCCACTAGTGACCGAGGCCCAACCCGATCTAGCCCCTTTAATTACCCCCCTCTGCCGCCTATTCCTCAGCCAGTTTTCAATCCACCTACCTATTTCCCCACCGATACCCAGCGCGCGCACTTTCGCCGTTAGCCGGCGGTGAGGTACCTTATCAAAGGCTTTCTGAAAGTCGAGATAAAGTATATCAATAGCCCTACTCTTATCGTACTCACTCAACATGACGTGGAAAAACTCGAGCAAGTTGGTGAGAGAGAGAGAGAGAGAGAGAGAGAGAGAGAGAGAGAGAGAGAGAGAGAGAGAGATACAAGGAAAAGAAGTACCTCAAAAGTAGAGTTGCACCGATGTATCGGTATCGGTATCGGCCGTATCGGCCACTTTTCACAAAGTATCGGTATCGGCCGATACTGTTCTGAAAACCGATACCGATACTTTGAATTACTGTTTTTTGAAGAAATTATCTTATTTTATATATTAATTTTTTTTATTATTATACAGTAATATCTTATTTAGTTGTTTAATATATATTTTACCAAAATTAGCAATGTTTACATTTATTAACAAAACAAAAAATCATAAAATGTAACTATAGGCCCCTATACAAGATTACAAATATTCAATACAGTAATACAGTATCATATAAATATACAATTTCAAATTACAGTAATAGTTTTCAGTAAAAATGAGTTTTGTAAAGTTGTTCATAGATGGCACCACGCGACATGCATAATCATAATAAACCATTCAGTTGCTTGAATGCTTGAATCTCGTGTGTAAAGTTATTGATAATACACTACCATTATATGCATTCGTTTAGAACTTTATATAATGATATATATATATATATTTTCTTTTTCTTAATTTAATTTAAACATAATTAAATTACAGGCTCTAGCTATATATTATATTATGAAATTAAATGGAACTAAAGTTGGGATTGGGAAAGACATTTTAAGTTAATTGAGATATTGTATCATTTACTTGAACTTTTATTAATAATCAATTTTAAAACAATTAATTAAAAAGTATCGGTATCGGTATCGGCACTTTTTTGTAGTATCGGTATCGGTATCGGTGCAACTCTACTCAAAAGGCCTTGCGGCCCATACCGAGGAGGTACCAATGGCAACGGGTGCCAGGGAAAATTTTCTACACACTCAAATAGTGTGCAAGATTTGGTCTAACCTTTTCTTGAACTGATCCGCCGAGGAACTGTTCCTGTTATTAAAAGTTTATTTTTCTTTCAACTATCCTAGCAGTAGTAGAAAACTGGATAGAAAAGTAGAAGGCTCTCTCCCCACCCTCCGCTCCCTCCCTGCCAGAGGCAGGTACGGAAAAAGGTTGAAGAAAATACCTTGATCCTGGAAAAGTAGCCAAGGAAATTTTACAGGAAAGTGGAGAATATATAAATAGCTCTATATTTACCTTGCTCACAGAGACACCGTGCAAGCGAACTCCTGCAGTTTTCTTATATTTTAATCTTAAACTATCAACGTGTTAAAGTAATTCCCACATATACTAGTCCTAAATCGTTTCAAATCCAACTTCTAACCATTGTTGCGAGTTGGGTTATCATTTGAACTAAACATGCTCTAAAATCGACATCTTTGAACCCGCGTCACGTAAGCGTCGATTGTAGCCCATATGCCTAACGAAAGGGATTAACTTTGTGGCATTTTTCGCCAGTTTCAAATCCACCTACCTACCCCCACCAATACCCAGCGCGCGCACTTCGGCCATTAGCCGGCGGTGAGGTACCTTATCAAAGGCCTTCTAATCAATCGCCCTACTCTTATCATACTCACTCAACATGACGTAGAAAAACTCGAGCATGATGGTGAGACACGACCTATGCCGTCTAAACCCATGTTGGAGTCCTCAAGTAGCTTGTAGGAATCCAAATGGTCAACAATCCTACTCGCTATTATCCCCTCTAAATATTTACCTACAACTGAAGTTAAATGGTGTTATTTATAGAGGTTCCAAGCTCTCTTCCCACGCATGAGATAGCAGTAGCGTCCTAATCGTAACAGTAGAGAAAAAGACAATACTAAAAGTTTTTCTTTTTTTTGCAGTCAGAGGAGAACATCCCTAACCTAAGCTAAAAGGACAGAGTGGGATGGGAAGGGGTCCTAGTAACCCACGGGACAGGTTTGTACAACAGACTTCACCCGCCCTCCCGAAAGAGAGAACCTAAAGGAATTGGCAGCCAATTTCTCTAGAATCCCACGACTCGGGACCGGAGGGCTGTCACACCCCAAGTATAAAGTTTACAACACCCAGAAGGAACGTGCATAACCTTTATACCCCCTGCGGAGAGAGAGAGAGAGAGAGAGAGAGAGAGAGAGAGAGAGAGAGAGAGAGAGAGAGAGAGACAATGCATGCTGAAGTGTGTCGATATTCTGCACGAAAGTGGTTTGGCCAAATTAAACTGATAAGAAAAAATGTTTATACATTTGTATTTCTTCGTTCAAACTTCCTAAAATTTTTAAAAAAAAATAGGGTGTACGAACGAAGAGCAAATTTGTCGTGTTTTTATGGGATGCTTTCACGTTTCAGTACCGGAATAAGGAGGGTGTGTAAGGAGAACCTTTTACAGCGCAACAGAAACTTATGAACTGAACGCTCCATGCATAAAGAAAACCTTCAAAGGCGAAACTCGCACATTTTTCATCCAACCAAATTACCTACAGGAAAACTAACTGGAACACGAAAGTGTGGAAATGGTGGTGATAATTCTCCACCCACTTTACGAATGAAGTGACCCATTTCCAGTTAAGCGTCCTCAATTTACATGGGAGAACAGTATGGCGGTTTCTGCAGGGGGAGGGAACGCTTAATAATAATGAGTTAAGAGCACAGTGCGATATTGGGCGAATAATGTCTTGTATACGCCTTTAATATAATGGGTTGTATTCGTTCAATACTGCGATTTGCTTCCAACCGATAATTAATTATTAATTAAGCGTTCATTCCTCTAGAATCCGCCATATTACTTCCCTAACAAGAAGACACTATTAAGCTGGAAATAGGTCAATTTGTTTGAAAGGCACGAACCGATATTTTCAGTCTTTACCATATAACAGTTTCCGGAGTGCCAACCAGGCCGCGAAATTTCATGAAAATGAAGAAAAATGAGTAATGAAAAATTCAAACTACATCGGTTCAGTTTGATGGTGGGGGTGGGGGATTAGATGAACTGTGGGAGACAAAAATCCTCCGGGGTACCGTGAAAGAAGAACAGATGACATTGGGATGCCTTCAGCTAGAAAAGGTTGGCAACCACTACTACGTATAATTATCCCAAGATACCTACAATGAATTAACTATGTAATAAATAGTAATGATGACAAATGACCTTCCATCTGTAAGAAACACGACAAAAATTTTAATAGACAAACTGTATGTTCTATTAGATACCACCTAACATTAAATAGCATTCACGACTAACCTTCTAGCTTATGGACAAACAATAACGTTTAAGGTTATTAACCTCCTTTGTAATAGCAAAGGTTATGCGACGGAGTGGACCTACAACTTTTCGTAACCCGAACCTCGGGAACCACATCATCTGAATGCAGAAGACGGTATTGCAGCGTAACCCACTTATGAACAAAATGCTTCGTAACCGCATACGGGTATACCGATAGCACCGATACTTTATCGCTACTATTTCTAACCTCACCCACAGGACAGTGTAGACACCTTGGCAATGATACTACTGTATATGACGCGTTCGGTGGAGAAGGGGCGAACGCAACATTTTCGAATTATGCCACAAAATGCAGTTAAAGTTTGTAAACTTTAAACCTTTGTATTTTTCCGGTTTATTGAAATGTTGTATGAATTTGAACACATATTTGAGTAAAATATTGTTGTGTAATATGTCAATATAATAAAAAGCCAAGAAATTTTACATTATTATTTATTGATAGCTTCTGATGTTAACTGGTGTAATCCATTATTTGGTCCTCTTCGTCGAATGTTGTATTACCTGCTTCAACTGTTTCGGTTTCTTCCAGTTCCTTTAACAATCTTGTATAATAGTTCACTGCAGTTGCAGGCATTAGGTCTGATAATTCTTTGAGATCTTTTATTTTTTCCTTAGTTATTGGCAGCAATTGGGAATACTTTTTGCAGTGTCTGCTGGGCTAGATTGAATAAACTGACACTGTAGATTTTTTTCCCTTTCTGCAGTCTGACGGATGGCTATTATCTGGGGTTGTGCGGTATGCAGTAGATATTACGTAGCCTTCTTTGTGTTGAAAGTCAAATATTAACTTTCTTGCATCTGTAAATTTAGTAGTTGTTGATTTCCTAATGACAATGCACGTTTTTAGGACGTCAAAATCGAGAAAATCAGCCTGTTTCATTTCTACAACTAGGAAGCGCTGCGAAACGGCTGTAGTTATGGCCGTAACAATCTTTTTTCGTGTAAATAATATTGCTGTAATTATTTTTTTATTTTGTTCAGTTTGACCAAATTGAGCATCACAGGGCATTGTCGAGTGACCAGAAAGTACATAGATGTGTTCAATGTGAAGCAATGATGCGGAGTGAATTTCTCTGAGATACATTAAAAACTTAAATTTTACCGTGAAAGAGTGCAGACTAACATCTAATTTTTTGCATAGGTAAAGCAAAGGTTTTAAAGGATAATTATACGACAAAAAACTCATTTTTCGAATTTTGTGGCGTTCGCCCCTTCTCCACCGAACGCGTCATATACCCAACAGACGAAATTTTCTTGAGAACTAAAGTAAAAACACTAAAGTCCTAATTTAATATTAGTATTTCCTATAAAGAACTGCATACGCTACCCAAGTCCCAAGATGCCATAATAAGAATCTAAAGCTGTATACACGTATGTTCCTTATGCATAATGCATACCCCGATGATGATGATGATAATGTAATTATTATTCTTGTTGTTTGATGGAGTTGTTTAATCTCCTCCACAACATTTAAGGTCATATGACGAAGACAAAATACAGCTTTACGTGGGATTCGAATCACGGGTCACTACATCATCTGGATGCAGAGGACGGTCTCTCGCCCTTCTGTCACCCAGACTCAATGTCGTAACTTCGCTGGTCGACAGGAAGCGGTGTTACAACAATGGCTACGACGTACCCCAGATAGATAATATAGTAGTGCGTGAACAATCAAGGCTATTAACTTTAATTAAAGCAAAACCTGAAGGCTGCGGCAAAGACAGTTTTGGAAAAAGATTCGCCTACAAAATTAGAACAAAAAATTACTAATTAGTAATGGCCACATTTTCTTTCTCCAAACTTAAAAAATTTTAACTCTCTCTCTCTCGGCACATTTTAATAATGTGTTTTAATGTGTTTTGTTCTTTTCAGATGTGCTGTTGAACCTATGGCACAGAAATTGACAATAGATGAACGGGTGGAGATAGTTTTAATGTGTGCGAGGCGTGGTAATACACACTGATCAGTTGCTACTGCTTTTAATGACAAACACCCTGAGAGGCCGCCAGTTGTTCAGGCATCAGTTGGAAAACTGTTCACTCGCTTCAAAGAAACGGGAAGTGTTCATGATCGGCCGCGTAGTGGCCGCAAAAAGTTCAACCGATGCAGCAACATCACTAACAGTACTCAATCACCTCGAAAACAGCCCACGTAAGTCCTTAAGAAATTTATTCCAGGAAACGAGTGTCTCCAGAAGATCCATTCAACGAATTCTTACAACAAATCGTTTCCACCCCTACAAAGTCCAACTCGTTTAGGAACTGCGCGGTGACGACACAGACCGTCGTGTAGAGTTCTGCCAGTGGTTTCTACAACATCGACAACTTCAACGAAGGATCATGTTCAGTGACGAAGCGATATTTCACCTCAGCGGTCGTATCAATAGGCATAATGCCAGTGCTGGGCAGCGCAAACGAAAATTCACTTGCGCAAATGCGCAAACCCAAACCCATACCTTGCGCAAGCGCAAATGCGCAAACTTCTCGAAACTTGCGCTTGCGCAAACGCAAACTATTTATATATACAGGGTTTTCCCAAAAAAAAAATAGGTGCGGTTTTTTTTTGGGACACCCTGTATAAAATTAAATTTATAGTAAATCAAATAAAATCAAAAGACTTTATTAACACACACGATCCATAGATATATCAATAAAGAATAGATACAAAATTACAATGTTAAATAAATAAATAAATAATAAAAAAAAGAAATTACAATATTACAAAAAAAAACACTTCAAAGCTCCTCAGAGTCCTCCTCCAACTCCATCGTGAGCAGGTCCATGTTGCCCTTCAGGAACACAAACCTCTCAAAGTTCTCAGAGGTCAGGCTGGACCTCTTGGGCTTCATGATGTCAGACCCCTGGGAGAACACCCTCTCCACAGCTGCAGAGCTGGGGATGGTGTCTGAGGCTGTCCATGGTTCACTAGTTATAGACAGTAGTTATGACTTATGAAGTTTCTAGAAGTTACTAGAGTAGTTAGTAGTTAGTAGTTTGAACTCCGAAATAAAATTAAAATCAACTAATCAAACAAACGTGTTTCACTAGCGTTGTTGGTATACTGACTGCTCACTGCTGTCTGGCGGCGCCACCTGTCTGGCAGTCACGTGTTTATGAGCTAAATCCACTATTTTCAATATTTGTTTTTTTTCACGTTTGCGCACAAGTTTGCGTAAGTACTTGCGCAAACGCAAATGCGCAAGAATTGGCGCAAACGCAAATGCGCAACCGAAATCACACTTGCGCAATTGCGCAATTTGCGCAAGTGTTTGCGCAAGTGCCCAGCACTGCATAATGCACGCTATTGGGCCAATGAGAACCCCCACTGGATGGAGGAAGGACCTGTGCAATTCGATCCACGAATTATGGTGTGGGATGCGCTCTGGGGGGATCGGTTACTTGGACCGTACTTTTTCGACAGTAATGTAACAGGTGAAACATATCTGCATATGCTGCAAACATTTCTAATGCCCATACTGGACGACATTCCATTGGCAGAATGGGCGGAGATGTGGTTTCAGTAGGATGGTGCATCACCACATTTCGCAACCATCGTCCGGAGCTCTTTAGATGAAACATTCCCAAGCAAGTGGATCGGACGGCGAGGGTTCGTCGAATGGCCACCTAGGTCTCCAGACCTCACGCCTCTTGACTTTTTCTTGTGGGACCATCTCAAGTCGGTAGTCTATGCTGATCGACCCAGAACCATACGTTCTCTAAAGGATAAAATCACATCTGAGTGTGCCAAAATCAGTACCAATATGTTAAGGAATGTTCAAACATCATGCATTCAACGCGTCAGAAAGTGTCTCCAAGTGGAAGGTCACCAATTCGAACATTTATTATAATTTAATAAAATGTGCCTATGGTTCCTGACTTTTGCTCTACTCATATATATATATATATAATATATATATATATTATATATATATATATATATTAAAAAGGAGAATATTGTCAACTGGTAATTTTTTTTTATGTTTGAGAAAAATTTGTTTCGAAGAGAATTTTTTTCCGTAACTATTGCCAACGTACCTAAAAAATTAGAGCTCGAAGTTACACATCAATGAGAGTAATTTGAACAGTTTTGTGGTTTTCAGTACCGTACTCACTCAGTTATCCGTGACTGAGGGGGGGAGGGACGTAATCACGGATAACTAGGTATAACCCGCCGGTAGGCGAGTAGTGCAGACGCTGGTGTCTGCCACGCCATCACTACACAATATTATTCTATTACAGTATAAAATACAATTAAGTAGGCTGTACTCGCGAGACGTGAAGATATGCGAAGCCACAAACGCGCATATGTACTCTGAGCGGGGGGAGACAACTGAGGCGCGTTGTGGTGGGTTGGTGGGAGGCGAGCCGCGGATGTAAACACCGCGCCATATCACCGTTAACTCGGTGTCATGATCACGAATAAGTGTGCAATGGTCACAATTAGTAATTCACGGTCAACTCGAATTAAAGTTTTCAACTAGACCAGGGTTTCCCAAACTAGGGGGGCGCCGCCCGCACTAGGGAGAACGCAAGACCCGTTGAAGGGAGGCACGAGGTGGTTAGCGACGTGACAACTGAACCTTTTTACAATATTTAAACACGCAACACCATTTGGCAACAGCGATGTAGTAAATATTTCTACAATTTCTGTACACTGAAGTACGATATGTAAAAAGTGTTTAGAAAATATGTCACGTCCTATAGTACATTGATAAATGACACCTTAATTTTTAATGCTACTTCACATTGATTTTATGGGACCAATAAATTACTCTCCATGAATAGCACTTGCAGTTGAAATAAGAGGGGGTAGGGGGTGAAGAATTGACCAGTTTAAAGGGGGCATTCGATAGTTTATCTTTGTTTAAACATATTAGAACCATTTATAGAAAATTAAAACTAGTTTAATTTCTTTAAAAACATTAATTCATAACAGCAAATGGCTCCTACATTTTAACCAGCAGATTTTTATGCTTGTGCTCTACTGGTGCTTTGGTTATTGACTGGTCAAACGCCAATTTCATAGGTTTTATAATCAGACGAATTCGGAAAATTATACTACATATAGTCTCCCCTAAAGTTGTCTTTGTCCTTTTGGAAAAGTGAATGTTCTCGTAACTAAAACGATAGAAGGGTACAAACTCGCACCCATGCAAAATACGTTTGACCTGTAGCAGTGACCTTGACCTCTGACCTACAATAGCCACAATCAAAACCCCAACCTATCTGCCAAGTTTGGTGAAAATCGACCCACGCACTTTGGGTCACACACACACACACACAGGAGTACTTACAATATTCTCTTTTCCCCATCATGGGGGGGGGGGGGGAGTAATAAACCCAATAACAAAGTTATACGAATTGAGGTTACGAACTTCGTTCTCTTCCATTAATTCATTAAAAGAGCAAAACCAGTCACGCACCAAACTTCTTCATGAGATTAAAGCTAAACTGGGACCCACAGAGTGAATACCTCGAAAGGGTTTTAGTTATAAACAGATCCATCTTTTCTATGACCCTGTATTTCAATACGGTCCTACCTTTGAATTAAATGTGCAACAGTTTTAAATAATAAACGCTTTGATTAATTTCATTGGTAAAAATAAATAATACATAATTACGATACTTTCTACAATAATTTTAACATAGAACATACAATTGGTAAATGGACTACTGATATTTTTTATTTAATTTGGTCTTTTATCCGCTTTATACCATATATATATATATATATACGCATTAATAAAAATGTTTGATAATGTATAGCAGGATACCATATACAGTATAGGCCTAAATTCTTATGACCTAGAGTCCAGTGTCTTTCAGCTGGTGACTCGTTGGCCGACTGTTCCAAATATTTTTTTCCTAGGGTTGCCATGTGCCCCAAAATAATATGGGATGTCCTACATTTCTTGCTTGCGTTCGGACAGCGAACGCCCTGTATGAAACGCATACAGAACGCAATTAAAAAAACAACCGATAACTAACTTTGGATCAATCCCAGAATAGGCACTTGAAATCATTTTTAGGTGCTTAATCTGGGATTGAGGCAAAACACAGGTGCTTAATCTGGGATTGAGGAGAAAAAATATAAACAGTTTTTAGAGATAATTTCATTGTTTTTATCAATATTTGAAAAAATCAACTCTAACCTAACCTATACCAATTTATGTGGCAAGATAGATTTGCTTCAGATGGATTCAGAAACATTCGGGCTCATATTGCAGGAATTTATAATATCTAAAATTTTTGTTTATTCATTAAACCACTTTAAACCTTTTATAACTTTGCCTTTATTACATTTGTAATAAACTTTGTATAAACAATAAATTTTGTAATCATCAGGTTTTTTTATTTAATTCCTTGCAAGGTGCCTATTCTGGGATTGAGGTTGAACGCAGGTGCTTCATCTGGGATTGAGGTACATCAGGTGCCTATTCTGGGATTGACCCCTAACTTTTAAAGTTATTCATGTGAAGAAAACTACTAAACAGTGACAACAGTGACATTTTTGGCTAATATTAAGTTTCGGGGACACCAGATTTCGGCGATCCGACCATTTCTTAATTCGGCCCAATCAGGGCGACTCACATCCGGGTTAGGTTACGCTAGGCTAGGTGGTCGTTGTAGTGGTTAGCTATTTCCTACACCAACTTTCGGCCAATCGAGGGTCCAAAAACTGGCGCCCCGAAACTTATTACCACATTTTTAGAAGTGAAGAAGTGTAAGCACGTACGTGTAGTCTCGTAGTGTGTGGACAAATGAGGGGCGTAACTGGAGTAAAAAAGTTGGGGGAACGAACACAATCCTATTGTTAGAAACACTCATTATCTATGCGAGTAATTATAAAAGTTGCCCCCCCCCCCTCCAACTTTTGTAATTACTCCCATAGATAACACTGGGCAACACGTATTTTATTGAATGATATCTGACACTTGATTCTAGGTAATTTGGGTGCGCTGAATACGAATTTCAACTCGGTTTGGCTCTATCAGGTCCTGATTCTTGTCGACAGCCCATGTGCCATTTTCCAGATTTTTCAAATTAGGACTAAAAATTAAGTCATGTGTTAAATTTTTTTTTTCAAGTTTCATGAATACAAGCAGTTCAAACTATAGTAAAATTACATTATAACGATAGAAATGACTTAAAATAAAAAACAAACAGATATGAAGCTTTCACTGTGGCAAAAATTTTCTTTTGTAAGACTTTCTAGCGTATTTGCTTGTTGATGGCAGGTCTCTTTTCAAGCACCAGCAGTAATCAGCCATCATGTGGGAATCCCAGCGGCCTTGGTACCGTTCCTCCATAATTTTTATATCTTGGTGGAATCTCTCCCCTTGTTCGTCACTTACATCACCTAAATTACTTGGAAATTGGTCAAGATGGCTATTCAAAAAATGCATTTTTATGCTCATATTGCAACCTAACTCTTTGTAGTCCCTTAAAAGTTTTTTTACAATTTCTTCGTAGTTATCTGCCCTATAATTGCCTAAAAAGTTTTCTATCAAGTCCACGAATGAGAACCAGCCATTTTTTTCGCGTTCATTCATGACATTAGGAAAATTGCTGTCTTTAATCATTGTTCTTATTTGTGGACCGTCGAAAATTCCCGCCTTGATTTTTTCATAACTTAAACTTGGAAATTTTGAAGTTATGTATTTGAAACACTCGCCGTTCGTATCTAAAGCTTTTACATATTGTTTAATGAGGCCTAGTTTTATATGCAGAGGAGGAAATATGATTTTATCTCTGCTCACTAAAGGTGGATTAATTACGTTTTTTTTCTCCGACAGTAAGTGATGTTTCGTGCTGGCCAGATTTGTTTGAAATAATGTTCTTCCTTGGCTCTGCTGTCCCATAAGCAAAGGAAGCAGGGATATTTAGTATACCCTCCTTGTTGTCCTAGCAGAAAATTAACCATTTTTAAGTCAACACATATGATCCACTCGTGCTCCCTATATTTGATAAGATTTAAAACCTTTTCTATATGTTCATACTTTTCTTTTAATTTTGTTGAGTGCCCAATCGGTATCGAGCCGTATAGATTGCCATTATGCAACAACACACACTTAAGACTTCTTTTCGAACTGTCTAAAAACAAGCGCCAATCATTTGCATCGTAAGACTCAACCCCCATCTTCTTTAACAAACCAACTATGTCGCAGCAATATACTAAACTATCCTCTGTTCTAAAATATTTAACAAGTTCTTCTTCTCTTTTTCTGTAAAATGAAATGTATGTGTTTGAAGTAAGCAAGTTTTTCTCTTTAAGTCTTGAAGCTAAAATTTCCGCAGCCTTTTTTGGCAAATTTAGATCCCTTACAAGATCATTCAACTCGGCCTGGTTAAACTTTTGCGGATCGTTTTGACTTTCAAATACGCTGGGGGTCAAAATCGGTGTCTGACTCCTCAAAGTGCATAACAATATTTTCAGGAACATCTTCAACTAATTCTTGAGTTGGCAGACCCTTAAATTTTGGAATGGGGATCTCATTTGAATGTAGCACAAGGTCGTATCGCGGTGTCGAAATTTGGGTACTCGATACAATGTTTATTTTTCTTAGTGAAGCCCGAAGTCTTGACAAAGCAAAGGTAGCAATCGGTCTCGTGGTTAGTAGGCTCTCGCCACACCTGATATGGAAAAAAAATTGTAAAGCGTTAACAAAAGCGACGAGAGACTTGTTTTTATGAATTTTATCAAAAGTTATCACCCAAACATTTAACATTTCTATGTGTTTCAACCTTATGCAATATTTGAGATTCTTATAAACATTTTCTGTAAATTTTTGTTTATGTACCTAAGTTACAATTACATTTAGGTAAGTTACAGTATACTAGTGATTAAATTACGTAGTTTTATGAAATCATAAACTTACCATCGGAACTCCAAAAGGTATTTTTGAATCCGAACCCTTCGTCCAATGTCGCAGTCTTTCAATGCATATAGTGCAGGCTTTATGTGGAGCCCACGATTTATCTTGGTCCCCCAGTTTTATGCCAAAATAAGCTAAGTAAGCTCTTTTTACGAAGTCAGTTATATTTGCTCGTTGATGTGGAAGTGTAAAATTTCCACATATATAACAGAAGGAATCAGGGTTGTTTTTGCATTTGAACTTTCTAGTGCTTGATGACATATTGCTTGATTGTTCTGCCAATTTGTAAAGGTATTTAAAGCCCTTAATTCATATAAATTTAAGAAAATCTGAAATATAAACACAAAAATTAGTTTAAATAGGTACTTATTATGAAATAGGTACTTACAATCTATGAAATTAAACTAGAAACACGGATGAGTAGGTACAATATAAATTACGTCTAATTAAATCAACTATATTAAATCACGATGACAAAATTACTCACTAAATCATATGCCAATTCAAAATTATGTTAATGCCCAAACTTAATTAACTAACTCAACTGACTGACTGATTGAATTGACTGATTAACTCTGGAAACGAGTCGCTTTTATATATTTTAGTTGTCCCTCTAGAATACTCTACAGAGAACAGGAACGCTCGAGAAAATTTTAGAATTCTATGATATTTTTAGCTTAATTTACTAATATTAAAATGGGTTAAAAATGACAAAATTAAAAATATTTTTAGGGTGTTACATATAAAAATATACATAATACAATACCATAACAATAGGTACAAATACCTAGATAAAAACCTAGTTGCATAATGTGTAACTGCAAAAAGACTTAGCGAGTATTGAGAAAAAAACCTTTTTATGAATACGACGAAAGAGGAGGGGTGTTGAGCAAAATCAAGACCTGATAGAGCAAAACCGAGTAAAAATTCGTGCTCAGCGCACCCAAATTACCTAGAACTAACTGTCAAATCTAATTCAATAGACAAAAAGTTGAAATTTGTTCCCCAGTGTAATGAGTGCTTCTAACAATAGGATCGTGTTCGTTCCCAACTTTTTTACTCCAGTTACGCCCCTGGGACAAATTAAGGATTATAGGTAAAAATGTCATAATACACTATATAGTATCAATACTAATACTATATTAGCATTAATATTGTGTTAGTTAGGTTCACCTGGCCTAACTTATAACATTTTCACCATATGGCATTATCATCTATCGCACTCTTACCTCTGGCATTTTTATCGCACACCAAACCGAGGAATAACCAACGTTTCAAGGTCGAACCCGAAGCTGTCCCGTATTTCGATATTTAAAGCCTGGCAACCTTAGTTTATCCTCAACCTTATCCATGTTGTTAAAAAATCCTAAGGTTAAGTATTAACAGTATATACATAGGCAAAGCCTTTTTGCGCCGAAACTTTATTACTTTTAACTGACAGTTGACTCTAACGAAACAATTTCAAATGCTCAGCACTAAGCCTAATGTATTTTAAAAGCATGTCGCATAGGTCCTTGCTCTTCATTAATCTTAACCACTTAAATTTTCTATATCGCCTATCTTCCAATTTTTGTATCTTTTTTAAATTCCTTTGCATGCAACGTAGACTGACCACGCACGTATTCACGCAAGCAAATAAGCACGCACCCACGAACACCTGCACGCAAGCAAACTAGCTAGCACTCAGTATTGATGTAGGTATGCAACATTTAGAACACCAGTTTTTAACTGGGGATACATGTACTCCTAGGGATACACATTATATTTTTCAGGGGTACACACTCCACAGTGAGCTGACAAAATATACATTTTTCTCATTTTCTTTTATTTTGTAAATGCATTTTCAGAAACATTTCAATAATGAAAGTTAATGATACATATATATATATAGAATGACTGTCTTAAAAATACATATGTCGTAGGGGTGAAATACCATTTTTTTTTCTAGGTAATGTTTTTGGATAGCTAATTCCATCATAAATGATTATCGTAACGGAAGGTAGGTACAGTTTTGGAAAAAGTTAAGCCCATATCACATGGCAGTTTGTCGTTGTTTTTCATTGCTGAATCGTTCCTAGCTTAAAACTGATTGTAGCCGTTTAGCCTATATACTAATCGACAATAATCCTGATTGTTACCAATGAATGTGTAAAGCCAAAGCGGGGCACGATTCATTGGTATAAAGCGGCTATAGAAGGCCTTGTGAGAGGCTTTAGCCTACAAACAAACTTCTAAAGCATAAAAAATTACTAACTGTTAATATTAGGATTTTCTTCGGACAACTTTTGGATCACCTGAAGATCAGGGCCCCCAGCCTCAATTACCAAATGATATCTTCGTTAAAACTAAGAAAATATCACGACTTAACCTAACCAATCATCAAGGGCGTACAGTTGACCTAACAGGGTATTCAATTTATTATTAAATTTGGTACGGTACTGTAAAGCAAAAAACAAGAATACACGGGGACCCTGATCTTCAGGTGATCCCAACTTTTTTTTTCTTTTTGACCACAGTACAGTATTAAAATTTCAAAAACAAAATTCAGACATTACCAATTTTTTTTACGCTTTTTAGAAGTTTCTAGGCGAACTTATTTCCAAATCTGTACTTTGAAAATTTGGCCTCAATTCATGAAAGAATTTAATCTACTTTGTATTATTATTATTACATATTAGTCTGATGTTTCAAGGAAGGGTCGAGTCCCCCCGAGAAGACGTGATGCAGTTACCCTCATTTGTAAATACAACTAAATTCGTTAACCAACTTTCGTCTGTCAACTTCGGCCCGAATCGTTCATTCAGACGAGAAACGAGCTTGTTTCCTCACCTCTAAGGAGGACCTACAGCTTAATAACGTCGAATCCGAACCACGATTCCGCCAAAAACCTTAATCGCTCAAATCTGAAAATACAAAATCCGACCCGGGATTCGAACCCAAGAACTTCATATTTGCAGTCACAAATTTTACTAATATATATATATATATATATATATATATATATATATATATATATATATATATATATAAAACACTTACCTTTGGATACCAGCTAACGCAGGCAATGTAGCTTTATCAACAATTATTCTTGGAGAGCCTTTCAGGTACAATAAAAGCTTTGTTTGTTTCGGTACTCTATACCAGTACTCTCAGTCCTTCTCTCTCTCGATTTTAATACAGATATAACCTCTGCCTACTTTAATTAAAGTTAGAAGTACTATCGTAAAGACGATAGTTTTGTCACTTCCTACTCAGACAAGAATCTTAAGTTTTAACTTCCTGCATCGAAAATAAGCTGCAAATCATAAGGTGAACTTAATACATGTTAAGATTTTAAGACCGTAAGAGAAGTCCTTATATAAAACAGTCTAAATGAATCAGTCTACATTAACTTCATTAAAATACTTAGCTAATATACTAAATATATACTAAGTCTTAACGTTAAAAATAAAACGGACCTAAGCTACTTCAAAAAGCTTCTTTTCAGTGTTATAGGCTAACAAATGTTATGAAAGAATGGCGAATTAAAGTACTGTATACAAAAAATATCTTCTCAATTCTGGATTTTGTGGGTTAAATTTATGCTAGATACTTCTTTGAAAAATGTGAAAATGAATAATTGGTAAAAAGTACTAGGCCTATTCGCTGGAAACGGAGTCTCTCGTCAAAAACTTCTTTTTTTTTTCCAGTTATTTGTTTATTTTAAAATGTCGGTATCAACTATCAGTTAACTTAAAACCGACTGATACTTTTCACTTTTTGTAAAAACCGACTCTATTTTCACAATTCACTTATAAAAACACACATTCCATGAATTTAAATTTGCTGAAACTGGATAATATAGTTAACCTGCTCTCTGCCGGTGTGTTTTTCATAAGTCGTCAGAGAAGGGAGGCCGCAGACAGTCCTTAAAAGTTGCCGCGCGTTTTCAAATTTTCATACAATTTTAAAATCGTATCAAAATACCTTCAACTGATTTGACTGAACTGAGCCAAGTATATGCAAAGCAGTGTAAAAATACAAAACATCCTAAATAATACCGCCTTTTTTCATTAATATTGTGTTTTGTTATTGAACTTCGTGCGTGTGACAAGGGGAAGTATGGAGTTTGGAGGCGAAATGGGGGGAGCCAATATGTATTAAAGAAGTTGGCACTGGTTAGAAGTGGAAATCTGCCTTGAGTTGACGATTACAACGTGACGAAAAGTTAAAGGTCGAATATTAAGTTATTATCAAGAAATAAGATCATATTTAAATTACAGGAAAGAATAATACTTTTTGTGGTGATACTCTATGGTTTGAGATATCATTTAATCAATAACTTTCTCTTATTTTTAACTGTAGAATACCCCAATCCCCTTCACTTTACCTTGCCAAGAGGGCTTCGTAAAATGATTCAGTCGTTTTCAAAACTTTTCGTTCTCGAAACAAGTGTGTAACGCCAAAGCAATTATAAAATGTTATTACCAAGTTAAATAAAATTTCTTAGAAACAACTATCGTTATCTTACTTTACCGTTACATTTACTGAATAATATACTACCATTTTATAATTCAACTCTTATCCCAACAACACGCGAACGCACAAACGAAATTGAAAACGCTACATTATGACAATGCAGCGATCAATACTTCTGCGCTTCTACAGAAAACTTTGGAAGATATACTAACAGCTAAAGCTAAGCTAAGTTAGTCTTGCAATTGCAAAATTCTCCACGTTATCAGCTTTAATTTTATAAGTTGTTAGATTGTGGTTTCATACTCTTATGTGATAATCCATGGACTACAACAAGGTGATTAACATTGTATTAAGTTTTTTAACTAAAATTTAGTAATTGATTGATGAGGATACAACAGAGGCCAGGCCTAAGTTAGACAAAAAATAAATGTCAACTTGAAATTCCATTAAATCAGGGTTAACTTATTAGTGTAGTACTGTAGTAATAAGGGTTGCCAAATTATTTGATTTACCTGCTTCTGCTTAGCATAATGATAAGTTGATATTTATTTCCATATTTGGACTTTATTTAGGCCTAATTTACATTATAGCCTTACATACGTAAGCTTAGATTTAGACAAGTTAGTGCTAACTTATTGCCGGTAGGTGTAGGCCTAGCCTACATGAACTTATTAATTAATTAATTAATTAATGTAGGTTTGTAGGGCTTTCCATTTCGAAGCCTAAACTTGAATAAAATTAATGAGGCTTGTATAGTTTGGGTTCTAAACTTTATTTTTAGTTGAAAATAATTGTTTTTCAGGATAACAATGTAGGCTAAGCTATATTTCATGTTAAGTCGACAGGTTACAGGCCTATTTTCACTTGAATTATGCATCTCTATGGCGTGATAGGTATACCGTATAGGTCTACCCTAGTTGTATTAATGATCAGAAATTAAATACAGTGTGCGTAAAGTATTTCCAAATTATATTATAGAACTAGGCTTATTATATGATACAGATTTTAATAAAGTTTTCATGGTTCATTACTGGTTTTTTTTTTAGAGAAAAAAAAGATTCAAGGTTTTAGGTAATTTTATGTGCAAAATTCAATTTTGGCCTTTTTTAAATGCAGAAATGAACCAAAACTAAAATATCAACCCTAGCCTAACTAAAATAAAGTAAACGAGTGGCCACAAAGTCCGTTTGCATGAAAATCAAGGGCAACATACAGATATGCTGTAATTTCACTGCAAAGGGACTTTGTGGCCACTCGTCATACATATCCGGCTAGTGTAGCATTTTAAAGAAAAGTTTTAAATGTTCACCATCAGGTTAGATTAATTTAATTTAGGTTAGTGCAACTTGCCTCTCTCAAATAGTTGTCATGGTCTATTATTACGTCGGTTTTAATTCCGAGTTCATAATGACAAAAGTTTAAGTGTATTCTTTTGCCCACCAATAAATAAACATAATAATCTTGGATAATGGAATATGGGTGTTTTCGAACCATGTTTCATTATTGTTCCATTGCGCACCGAAACTGTTTAATTGCATCCACTTTTTTGGCACCTCCATACGTAATTATTACGTACGATTTTGATCACCATTTTATGTTTTCTACGGCATTTTTCTTCTTTTGGTATCATGTTCCACTCCTGTAAAAAATGTACTGCATCTTCTTCTTTGCAATCTATTGTGCAACTTTATTAAATTAAATTCTCCATCCATCTTTACTGTTAGTCAACCGATATCTTAACTGTTTAACGTAAATGTATCGTATACTTTCGAAATAAGATCTTTCATGATTTTTGTGGAAGATATTGCGTTCATTTAGGGCTTAGGCTATAGGCGAGTATAATTCACTTTCTGTTTTAGTTAGGTTAGAGTTTATATATCTCAGTTTTGGGTAATTTTCGCATTTAAATCAGCGGTGAATGAAACAGAGAAGATCCTAAATCTTATTTAGCAATATATGTCTAGGTGTATGGGCCTATAGAAGGCTATAGTGTAATATTATATATATATATATATATATTTTGTGTGTGTGTATATACACACTACCAGTCAAAAGTTTAAATACACCCTGAAATATTCATAAATTTCAAATTTTGTTTAAAGGTTTTTATTTATTAACTAAGTTATCATGACCAATTCATAAGTACAAATATGGGAACTTAACAACAAATCAGGACAATTTACCAAAAGCAAAGCCTAAATTTTAGATTCATCAAAATAGCCTCCTCTAGCAGCAATTACAGCAGAACAAATTCGAGGCATACGCTTAACAAGAGGAAGAAGATAGTCTGGTGAATGCTGCTGCCAGCACTCTTGTAAGAGTTCCCAGAACTTCTGAGCACTGGATGGCTGCTTGGCTTTCACTCGTCGATCCAGGTCATCCCACACTAGCTCGATGGGGTTCAGATCCGGGACTATGCTGTCCATTCCATAACTGTGAGCTGACGTTACCGTTCGTTTTGCTTCAGATAATTTTGACACAGCTTGGAAGCGTGTTTAGGATCGTTGTCTTGCTGCATTATGAACTGTTGGCCAACTAGTCGCAGTCCAGATGGGATGGCATGGCGCTGTAGAATGCTGTGATAGCCACGTTGGTTCAGTATTCCAGTGACTTTGTGGAGATCAACTTGCTCCCCTGCAAAACATCCCCAGTCCATCACTTTCTTCACCGTGCTTCACTGTTGTTGTTGGTTAGCCGATCAGCCCACCCTGATCGAGCAAGCCGGCGGCACACAAGTAACCGATCGCCCTCTCCGGAGTGGACCAGAGGTTTAGCGCACTAGTGATGTGTTGTTTTCTATGTTGTGCTAGAGTGGTACAGTCTGTCATAATGTGTTCAATTGTTTGTGGTGTGTCCTGGCACAGGTGGTAGGTGTCGTCTGTGGAGTTGTCTAGTCTGTAAGTTGGGGTGATGTCCACATCGGAATCGTGCTAAGTTAACTCGATCTGCTCAGGCTGGTTTCTGGCCTGTTAATGGTGGCGGCTTCGCACCTAGGACCGCATTCGGACCGAGTCGTGTGTGTGTTTTCTGTGGGGCGTAGTATGGAATGGAGTATTTGATTATGTCTCTCTGGTGTTACCTTAATGGTGCGAGGTGTCGGTGCATAATTGTACATGTAGTGGCAAGGGTGTTGTGGGTTAGTTGTCGCTGCTGCCATGAATTATGTTCCCCTCATGTCTGAATGTTCCCTAACTTTCAGTATTTTTGTTTCTGTGTGCAGGTGTTCTATTGGTGGTGTTTGAGTGCATCCTGTAATGATACGAAGTGCGTTTTGTCTGTAAGGTGTTTGTGTGTGTGTTTGAGATAATGGGTGCCCAGCATAGGCTAGCATAGTCCATAACTGAGCGAATATATTGTTTGTATATGAGTGATGATGTTTCCTGCTGGTGTCCAAAGTTTGTGCCTGTTAGACTAACAGGCACAAACTTTGGAGTTATAGAGGTGGAAGATCTAAAGCTCGCGAATGGGACGAGGTGACTTTATTAAGTGATCAGCCTACTAGAGTAAAAGAGACCAGGTTACCATTAGGTTTTGCTAAATTTGAGATCTACTCGTAGTTGTCCGGCCAGTTCCGGATCATTGGAAATATTTTTTTCAACGTTTGGCTTGGTATGGAGTAAAATGCGAAATAGGTTAGGGAAAGAAAAGGCAGAAATGTTGGTTCGAATCCACAGTCACCTAAGGTCAAAAGATGCTGAACATACTGATCAATAATCAGTATTAGGTACCATTTAAATTATAAAGCTGAAAAGAAGCATGATTTATTTTTAGATATAGGTAGCCAATTAGAAGATAGATAAATTAGATACAGTATTACTGTATTAGATATAAGGTTCATAATGAAACATGTCAAACAAATACTTTCTGGAAATTTTAGTTTATATTGTCCTTATCACATTATTTATAGTTGTTAATATATAAGACTGCATAACCATATTCTAAAAAATGTCAAGTTAAAAATAAGTTTGAGAAATTGATGTGGGTTTTGCTGGGTTTTTGGGTACCAACCCTGCTGTTAGTACCCTAACCGTGTTAAGTCTTGACGTACATTTGTTTTTAATGTCCTGAATGTGGTTTGCAAAAGATAATGATGTGTTGTATGTGACCCCAAGTATTTTGGTCCTGTGAGTGTGTGGAATGATGGTGTTTAGTGTAAGCTGTGGAGTTATTTGGTGTTCTTTTGTGTTGCTTGTAAGCAAGGTGATGGTTGATTTTGTGGGCGCTACTTTGAGTCTATTGTGTGTGTGTGAGCCAGTCTTGTATACTGTTTATGCATGTTTGTAGGTTATTTGTAGCGGTGTCGATGTTGTTGTGGGTGGATGTTAGAGTGATGTCGTCTGCATATGATAAGGTAAGCTTGTTATCTATGGGTGTTGGAATGTCATGCATGTATAAGTTGAAGTGTGTTGGTGAGAGAACAGAGCCTTGAGGGACCCCGTTCGGAAAAAGCTTGTTTTTGGATGACTTGCTATTAAATGTGACATCCGAGTATCTTCCTGAAAGATAGTTGCTCAGCCACCTTTTGGTGTTATTGTGCATATTTGTGTTGAGCATTTTGTTTATGAGAGGGAAGCGTGGGATAGCATCAAATACTTTATTGTTGCTAATAGTGTACGTTGAGCTGGTCGTCTGGAGTTGATGCCATCCATGATGTGCTGCGTGAGGTTAATGAGTAATGTCGTGGTTGAATGGTGAGGTCTGAATCCATGTTGAGTAGGCGATAGTGGTACGTGTGGGTTGGTGATTTGTAAGATTAGCCTTTGTTACTTTGGAAGGTGTGCATAGTAAAGTAATGGGTCTATAGGAAGCTGGTTCTGTTGGATTTTTGTTTGGTTTGAGTAGTGTAATAATTTTACCTTGTTTCCATATATCAGGAATAATAGTGTTGGTATGAATATGTTATAATGTTTCAGACCAACAAAGACCCTAGGATCCACTCATGGCTGGTCTACCTAACTGTGTTCGTGTATTGTGTGTGGTGGCGGAGGGGACCTACAATTTTACGTGGGTTCCGAACCACAAGAACATAAGAAATTTATGTAAAAACTGCCGGTAAATTGGCAACGACCAATTTTTACGAAACTAAATAATTATCAATTTAAAACTAATTAATTATCGATTTAAAACTAAAGATAGAATCTCTGATCCAGAGGATCAAGTCATAATAGACTACTATCCACAAATATGTTACACTCTATATCTATTTATAAAGGACATGCAAATATATCGGATCCAAAGAATCCAGTCAATTTCATTACGGTATCCATCAAGTCACGGTCCATATCGATAGCGGACCAAGTCAAAATTTACAATCATATACATTACAATATATACACTTACGAGAAAAAGAGTAGGTGTGGCTGTAAAGACTGTACAGTAATGTAGAAATGTGTGTGCACCCATTTTGGGTCTCCCATTTAAAGGTGTTTGTGGGGCAAGTGAAGATCATGAGTTTTTCAATACCTCACAGTACTATGGGGGGCACCGCTCGGCAGAGGAATCTCTTTAAATGGGGTGTGTAAGGACAGAGAGTATCCCTAACCCAAGACGCTGCCTCCCTATATTCCACAACACTTGTGTTGAGCTGTGGGATCTATCCCCAGAAAGCCTTAATTTTACTACCTTAAACTATACCCTTTCTATCAACATATGCGTCTAATCGATTTTTAAACATGTTTATAGACGTGCTACTAATTACTTCTACCGGCAAACTATTCCAGCTATTTACTATTCTATGCGTAAAACAGTTTTTCGCAACTGCTGTCTCGAACCTTCTACTTGTCAACTTACACCCGTTATTTCTAGTCCTATTATATTGAGATATTTCGAAAAAGCTATCTCTATCTACGTTATCGAACCCATTCATAATTTTGAAAACCTGGATTAGATCACCCCTTAACCTCCTAGTCTCGAGTGTTGTCAATTTTAACTCCTTAAGCCTATCCTCGTACGACTTTGACCTAAGCGACGGAATCATCTTAGTTGCTCGTCTTTGAACTCTCGATTTTGTCTATATCTTTGCGCATATACGGATTCCAAAATTGGACCGCGTACTCCAAATGGGGTCTAACTAATGATTTATAAAGTGGAACTATAATATCGCGCGATTTGTACTCAAAATTTCGAGCTATAAAACCTCACACTTTGTTCGCCTTATTGACCGCTGCTGTACTTTGTTTCGCTACTTTTAAATCACCAGTGACTATAACTCCTAAATCTTTTTCATGCTCTACGCTTGTTAAATCTTTCCCTGACATACTATACGCAAATTTACCGTTACGCGAACCTATATGCAAAATTTTGCACTTATCAACGTTAAATCTCATTTGCCATGTGACTGACCAATCAACGATTTTATTCAGATCTTCCTGAATTTTACCTCTATCTTCGTCATTAATCGCCCTACCACCCAGCTTCGTGTCATCCGCGAACTTTGAAACTGTACTGACTAGGCCGACATCTAAATCGTTAATATATATAAGAAAAAGCAAGGGGCCCAATACAGAACCCTGAGGAACGCCACTCGCTACATTAGCCCAGCACGACTCCGCTCCATCAACGACCACCCTCTGTTTCCTGCTTCGCAACCACTCTTCTAGCCAATTTATTACTACACCCCTGATTCCATGAGCCTTAGTTTTTTCAATGAGTCTTTTGTGCGGCACGGTGTCAAACGCTTTTTGAAAATCTAAATACACTACATCAACCGCCCGATGTCTATCGTAATCGTCAACCACGCTTTGGAAAAATTCTAAAAGATTAGTTAAGCAAGATTTGTTTCGCCTAAATCCGTGCTGCGTATTTCTAACAAGTTTATGGTATTCTAAGTGTTCGACTATACGATCCCTAATTATTGATTCCAAAAGCTTACCTATAACAGACGTTAAACTGATTGGCCTATAATTTCCCGCCGCACCTTTATCGCCTTTCTTAAAGATAGGTGTTACGTTTGCTAACGAAATTATCTGGTACGCACCCCTCAGAAATAGACGCATTAAAAATCTTTGTTAGCGGCACAACAATGCTATCTTTAATTCTTTTAGTTGTATGGGATATATGGAATCCGGACCCGGTGATTTACGCGTTTTCACTTTATCAATATAGCGCATTACTTCCCCTTCACTAACGACAATATTATCCAAAATATTACCATTATCAAAAGGTATTATGTCTATGACCGTAGGGATATTCGTTACATCTTCTATAGTAAAAACTGACGTAAAAAATTCGTTTAGCAAGGTAGCCATTTCCTTGTTTTCAGAGACTAGATCTCCATTTACATTTTTTAATGGACCTAAGACACTTTTTACTGGATTTCTATTATTGACGTATTGAAAGAATCGCTTGGGGTTTTCTTTACCGTCACGAGCTATGGAGATTTCAAATTTGCGTTTTGACTTTTTTATTACACTTTTAGCTTCACGCCTTAGAGATATGTAGTTGTTTCGTAACAACAGATTATCTTTATCGCACTTATAGCCTATAAGCCCTATCTCTACTCTTTATAATGTCTCCTACTCTACAAGTAAACCACAAGGGCTTGTTGTTTACTTTCGCACGCTTAATTTTGTACGGTACACATTCCTCATTTATAGTCCTAAATACCGTTACGAACGATTCCCACATTAGTTTTGCGTTGGAGTTCCCCATTACGTTTTCCCAATTGACGTGTGAAAATTTATTTCGAAATTTACTAAAGTCTGCGTGCTGGAAGTTAGGAATTTTAGTCGAGTTAGTTGGTTTCGAGTGACTTACTGAGAGGACAAACTCTACCATATTGTGATCGCTATTGCTCAACGGTTCTATTACTTGAAGATCAGTAATTAGCCTATCATCCGTAGTTATTACTAAATCTAAAATACTGTCCAACCTCGTAGGTTCCCCAACCTTTTGAATAAGAAAGCTATCCTCGAGAAAATTAACTAAACGATTACCTTCCGCGTCTCCCTGCATTGTATCGTAATTCACGTTGGCGCAATTAAAGTCACCCATAACTAAAGCCTGCTCACTACCGATTATTCTCTTTAGTTCACGATATAATGCTTCGTCCGTATCAGCTGTTTGATTTGGGGGCCTATATATAACCGCAACAAGAAGTTTGAAATCGTTCAATTTAAGTTCTGCTATAGTCGAATCTATCGGTTCTGGAATTGAGTGCTTTACTTCTATAACGTTCGCAATATTATCTTTGATATACAACATAACACCGCCTCCTCGCCTACCTATTCTGTTTTTAACAAAAAGTCTATAACCTTTAATTTGATACTCCCCTACAAAGTCACGTGTTTCAGTGCTAAGCCACGATTCATTTATCGCAATTAAATCATAGTCTTTACAAGCAATTAAAGAAAAAAATTCGTTTATTTTATTTCGTAGGCTACGAGCATTTAAGGATAGAACCTTCAAATTGTTTGTAATTGCGAGACCTTCGCGAGCGCGGGGGAAATTTGTGGAATTTACGCTGGGACCGTTCGGGTTACAGCAGCCTGAAAAGAAGAGACAGTATTATGAAATAGTCTTCCTAAACGCGCAGCTCCAACTGTGCTGATATTTGTGAGAGCTAGTATTCCCTGTGGGCCCAAGTGTTTAAGGTGTATGTTAGATATGTTGTCTAGTCCAGTAGCCTTCGAATTCTTAATGTTTTTGATGATCTTGGTGATCTGGTCTGTATTGAAGGGTGTAATGGTTGTGTCGAGTCTGTAGGTTTTCTTGTGCCTGGCTGTTTGTCTGTCTGCGTGTTTCTGGTCGTTGTCACTGTTTAAGTGACTTATCTTTGCGTAGTGATTAACCAGAATGTTAGCTTGTTGTGTATATGTTGGGATATATTTTGGCTGCGACAGATAGCCGCGTATGAGGTGTGAATGCCGCTGTTAGAGTGGTAATGCTGTTTATAGTCTTGTATAGCCTGGGTGTATCTGTGGAGTGGTTTAGTGTTGTTATGAATTCCCTAAATGTTTCTGTTTGTGTTTCTTTGAGTTTATTGTTTATTGCTATGTTGAGCTATTGTATCTGCTGTTTTATGGCTTCTGTGCGTGGTGTTTGTGTGTTATGTTTGAGGATGTTACGTTGCTTTATGAGGTGGGCTACTTCACTGTTGGCACAACACTGCTGTGTCATTCTTTCACCCGCTCTGCGCAGCACAAATACTCTGCGTTTGGATCCAAAAACTTCGAACTTTGGTTCGTCAGTCCAAAGGACAAATTTCCACTGCTCAGCAGTCCATTTTTGGTGGTTTTTTTTAGCTTAGGCTCGCCTTTTCTTTTTGTTCTGGAGTCTCAGCATTGGTTTCTTTGCTGCAGTTCGTCCTTTTAATCCTGCCTCTGTTCGTCTTCTCTGAACAGTTGATGTTGAAACTGTTGTACTTCTGGAGTTGTTCAGCTAGGCTTTGATTTCAGGTGCTGTGAGACGTCTATTGAGCAGACTGGTGACTCGGATATACTTGTCCTCCGAGTCTGTTGTGGTTCTTGGTCGCCCTGACCTTTTTTCTGCCCTTATTTTGACCAGTTTCTTCGTACCGTTTAATGGCACAAGCAACCGCATTCACAGAAACTTTTATTTTTTTGCAATTTGCCTCGGTGATTGGCCCTCATTTCTCAGTTACAATCGACTTTTTTTTCTTTTCTTTTTTCTGTTGTTAACTGAGGTTTGGCACCCATTTTTGCTTTTTGAAAGAAATATACCTTAAACCACAGTTAGCTCCTCTGCAAGGATTTTATATGTAAAGACCTGCAGCGCACGTTAATACTGAACACATGTATTAACATACTCCAGAAGAAACGCACTACCCCAGTAAAGACTTTTAAACTGTTTTTGGACCTTTGTGCAGAACTAATAGCATTAATTTTAGGTTGCATGCTAGACGTAAATTAACACATTTTGAAGAAGCTTCTGTGCTACACTGCATAGGGCAGATGCACTGAAGCATACAATATGAAAGCCAGGTAAGCAAATTCATCTCTAGTACCTGTTAAGTTTACATTTGAAGTTTGTCATGAACTAAGCAGCAAAACATTGGAAATTAGTAGCAACTGTGGGTGAATTATAAAAAAGGTTCTGGCAGAACCCTAAATTTGATGTACAACAGGTCTTTTAGACTCTTACATAAATTATCCCCTAGATGCTCAGCTTCGCAAATGTTTGCTACCCTCAATGTCCCGAGCTTCCCGGAGGTAACAAGACGTGCTCAATACAGTCTAATGCAAAGAATTTAAAAATCAACCAACCCGATTATCCAAGCTATCCACGAGTCCTGCCGTTTGTCTTTAAGCTATGGAATTCATGGTTAGTACAGGCAATCTAGAGCAAAAAGCTTCAACCTGGGCAAAATTGCTTCAGAAGCTTTCTAAACTGTTTCCAGCTCAGGAACCATTGCAGAATAACATATCCAAAATTGGACCCCGGGAACACCCCCAAAAATGAAATTCAAAATGGCGGACTGGCAGTTTCCTACGAAGTACAATAAATTTTAATTTCGCTTTGTAGAGAGAGTTATGACGTTTTTCTTGATCAGTAAAATGTTTTAAAACACATTTTCGTTTCTAAATTAACCTATATGACACTAAAAATTGTATTAGGCGGCTAGTATTAAACTATGACGTCACGTAATGTAAATAAAATATACTGTATGGAGTGTATGTGAGAATGGACATTGCTACATCTTTATAAACTTATATTATATACAACTCTTTAATTCCTACTACCCACTATCAAATCTGCGTATTTGTGCTTGTCATTTTCTTTAAAACTGTTATTATGTACTCCTTTTAAATACTGCAACACAGTTTATTAATTTGTGTTTTCTGTTTCAGACTGACTCGGTGTACGGCTGACTCGGTGTGCGTCCGCCTTCAAGAATGCAGACCCCTGAAGAATTGTGCGTGATTTGCAAGGAGAAATTGGACAGCGGACAGGAAGTGGTTCACATCTCGCAAAAAGGAGCAGATGGTATAAATGCATCCAGCCGCAGCCGTGGAAGCGATGTTGTTGCAACAGCTGGAATAAGTGTTCACGTTGTATGTAGGAAAAGGTTTACGGATAAAAAGACCATTGAAATAAAGAAGCGACAGACCGCAGCCGAGGCAATACCAAGGAAAAGTGCTCGTTTTCATGAATACGCATTTTCCAGTGCTACTCACTGTTTGTTTTGTGATACCTTTGTGGACTTTTTTTCCAAACACAAACCAAAATCAGAGCATGTCAAAATAAGAACTACAGAGTTCTCCGAAACCATAAAAAGGTGCTGTGAAAGCCGCTGCGATGAATGATCGTTTAATGTAAAAGGCCGTCTGGAGTAGTATCTTCGTGATCTTCCTGCTGCAGATTGTGTCTACCATCACACCTGCAGCGTAAATTTTTCGAAGTGGAAAAAACATTCCTCGCGCATACTCCTCCGACGATCATGATTCGAAGAAAGGGAGACCAACTAATGAAGAGCAACACCAAGCATTCCTTCAGACCTGTGCTTACCTGGACATGACTCCAGATTCCTGGGATCTTGGGAGCATTGCTCCAGTAAATTTGACCATGAGAAAAAGTAAATTTGGGTTTGGGTTTTGTTCATCCGCTAGACGTTATGCAATTTTTTTTCGTATACGTTCTTGTACAAACCAATTTTTTTAAATTACAAATTTAGTTATTTTAAGTTTAGTTGGTAATTCCATATTTAACAATTATTTTTATTTTTTGTTAAGCTTCAATGTTTTGATAATTAAAATTTTATTAAAACGTATATTTTTTTAATATAAAATTATCAGGATTGGACTATGTTCCATTGATCTCGGCTAGGTTTGATAAATTGGCCAGATAATTACTTGTGCGGTTTTAAGTAATCCACCATGACTCTAGAATTGAAAAGTTTAGTTAAGTTTAAACTTACTTTTACTTACTTTTACTTACTCTTCCTTACTTTTACTAAGTTTAAAGCACTTATTTACTTACTTTCATTGTACTATATTTACTTACTTTTACTCACTTTTACCATACTATATTTACTAACTTTTACTTATTTTGTATTTTTTCAGGTAGTCAATAATCAATAATGGATCCTAATATTGATGAAGTTGGAGAGAAAAGTGAGGGTGTTAAAAGGGGTTACTTTTGTGGTCACTGCAAGAACAAATATTCAAAGAAGCAAAACTGGGAGGAACATTTTAATTCCAAAAAAAATATTTGTTACAATACAAGAGGTCCCAGTTTGGGCCCACAGCTTAGATATTGCAGTAAAGAAATACCAGGATGAAGTGCAGCAAAGAGATACGGCAAAGCAGTCATTTAGTTTGTTCACAAAATGTGCTAGTGCTAGACCTCAGAAAAATGAACCAACTTCATCAACTGCTAATCTAGAAAATGAAACTTTTTCACTAGATGTTTCACAGACTGAAGAAAGTGCTTCTCCTCCACCTAAGAAACAAAAGGTAAGTGAGGAATCTGCGCATCAGACTAACAAAACTGCTTTAGAGGAATTTGAAAATTCCCAAATCCAGAAGACATTGAATGCAATTTTGCGCCTAACAAAAGAAACTCGCCAAGCTGTTGTGGTTAATAAAGAGAAGAGTCAAAATATGCCTTCAAGTTCAAGTGTTGCATCCAAATCTAATAAAGCAAAAGCAACAGGCACTAGATCTGCTGTAATGATCACACAGAAAGCCATTGATCAGTGGCCAAGCATACATGGCGGTAAATTCACAACAAATGCCTACATGCAAGGTCTAACATCGTCCACTGTTGCTGCTGCAATGAATAAATAAACTTAAGGTGAGTTATAAACTGTACATTATTGTATTATGTTTAGCTAAAACAATTTGTAATTGGTATGTCGTCAATTCAAGAGTTTACTATCATTAACCTATCTAGTGGTGTAAGGGGAAAAAAAGTAAATTCAGAGCTGTGCTCCAGTAAATTTTTTCAAATCTGGAGTCATGTACCTGGAAGAGAATGATGATGAACAACTGTTGATTGGAGACCTAATTTCCAAAATGGAGGAATATCTTCAAGGAAGTCAGAGCTCTGCCTACGAACGCAGGCACATGAAGAGAAAGCTTTTAGAACGTTACGGAGACAAGATCATAATATCAGGTGAAAGTGGGAAGGCAGATGTAGTAACACTACGAGAGACAGCTAATGAAATTCTTATAGATTATCACAAAAAGTCGAAAGAATGTGATATAGATATAGAGCTACAGAAGATTTACCTAGTAGAAGCTGCTGCAAAAATAATCAGAAGTGATATCAAGTCTGTCGACTCGCCTAGAAAAGATGTGTATCCATCTCCAAATGACATCACTGCAGAAAGTGCTCTTGATTACATTCCCAACAGTCTGAAATTGCTATTATCAAAAGCATTTGCGGGACAGGATGCTTCAAGAAAAATAGGTGCAATTGGGCAGAGCATTATGCAAGCAACCCGTCCTAGAGGATTACTATGCCCACTACAGATCGGTTTGTCGGTTCAGCTACACCACAACTTTAGGTCAAGGTACCTTATTGACGTTCTCCATCAGCTGGGTTACTGTTCGTCGTATGCAGAAGTAACAAGATTCGAAAGAAACGCGGCGCTGGCAAGTGGGTCTGGCTCTTTTACTGTTGATGAAAACACTGCAGTCCTTCTAGCAGCAGATAACGTCGATCATGATGTCTGCACTTTGGATGGGAAGAATACCTTTCATGGAATGGGTATGATTGCCGCAATAACTCCGAAGATCAAGATCCACCCTTCTATTCACAGGCGTAATGTTGGTGACAATGACATTAAGAAGATTGCAACCGTTGATATTAGGGAATATAGACACGCGAGAAGCATGTTGAGGGACATCTCATTCCGCGAACTTCCAGTACCCACTGCCACCATAAGTCGACTTAGTCTTCTCTGGCAGATATCTTCAGCAGAAAGATCAGGTCCAAGTTGGTCCGGAACAATGCAGGCAATTCACGGTGGATCAAGTGTCTCACATCCAGGTGTGGCGTCGATCACGTTCCTTCCCATCATAGATATGTCGCCAACTGACATGACCTGCATATTTTCGACATTACTATATTTGAGCAAGATAGCACGCGATCAAAAAGTCCCATGCATTATTACCTTTGATCAGCCTTTGTTCTGGAAAGCTTCCCAAATCATCAATGAACAGAGAGACCTGCAGGACATTGTTTTAATGCTGGGATCATTTCACACTCTGATGAATCTTTTGGGAGCAGTCGGTACTCTTATGAATGGTTCAGGATTGTCTGAAGTACTTCAAGAAATATACGGACCAAATGCCGTGCAACACATGATGTCTGGAAAAGCTGTTTCAAGAGCGATACGTGGTCATATGATAGTAGATGCAGCTCTTAGTACCTTACTAGTCGCAGACGTTTTCCCTCGTAATGAAGATGGAACTCCTCATGACCTCCATAAGGAAGCTTGTGACCTGCTCGACGATGTTATGACCGCCAAACAATCAGTTGAGGATGTGGAATCTTCGAATGCATTGTCTCAGATTGCTACCACTTTGGATGCGAAGAAAACTGACCTACAATCTACTTCGCAAACAAGTCAACTCTGGTTGGAATATCAGCGAATGATCAACATTGCACGTTCCTTGATAACAGCAGACAGAACCGGCTCGTGGATTTGCACTTGCAAGCTATGCTGGAGACCATCCCCATAATTGCAGCAGCCGGACATCACAATTACCTGAAATCGATATACCTGTACCTGCAGAAAATGTTAAGTTTGCCTTCTGAAAATCCAGCCGTTAACAAAATGTTCCAGGAAGGTAAGTTTGTGGTAAGAAGAAGCGACAGATTATGGGCCGGACTCGGCACAGACCTGGTGATAGAACAAGTACTAATGCGTTCCCTGAAAAGCAGAGGCGGACTGACACGCGGAAGTGGATTTACAGACATCCAAAGGACA
Organism: Bathynomus jamesi; assembly: GCA_023014485.1. Classification (NCBI taxonomy): domain Eukaryota; kingdom Metazoa; phylum Arthropoda; class Malacostraca; order Isopoda; family Cirolanidae; genus Bathynomus; species Bathynomus jamesi. Next base: position 54,899 of record JAJOZX010001979.1, read on the forward strand.
ACGTGGCTCTTTTCTATGCCTCTGTGTTCCACTTATAACTTAGCAATGCAGGAATACACCAGAGTTTTGTTGGAAAGTAGTGAACAGCACAAGGAAATGAGGGGAAGTAGACAAATCAGGGACAGTAATGACATGAAGAAGTACTTGAACGTCTGGAATCCTTATCCCCATTCCATTCTACCTCGGGTCTCTGCAACATTGTAACAGGGCTAACTGCTGATCCTGGAGTTAACGTTCATCAATTGCATTCAATCGGTACGAACATTGTCGTAAAAATGATGACTGTTGCCACTGGCGGAGACATGAATCTTGAAGATGTCATGTGTTACGAACTGTGTGCATATCCTCCTGCATTGTTCGAATCACGAAGTATCTTGAGGAAACCCGATAAGTCTCAGCTAGCTCATGCAATAATCAAATACACTGACACTTTACGCATGGAAGAAGTTCAAGAAATTCAGTGCACAGACCAGTACGTATTGGATGGTGGATCTCTACTACATCGTGTTTCCTGGCGTCAAGATGAAACATATGACAGCATCGCCAACTCGTATGCCGATTTCACTCTGAAAACATATGGAAAAGCAATCATTGTTTTTGATGGCTACAGCAGCTCTCCTACGATCAAGGACATGACCCACAGAAGACGCAGCACCAAGACAAGCAGAAATGTGAATCTCAGTCCAAGCATGAAGTTTGTTGGCCAGAAGGAACACTTCTTGGCTAATGAAAACAACAAAAGCAAGCATTTATTTCCCTCGTAGGTGAGATGTTGAAGAAGCACGGGTGTACTGTTCACAACGCAGATGGGGATGCTGATGTGGACATCGTTCGTGCAGCAGTTTCCTCATCAGAAAATGCAACTACAACAGTAATAGGGGAAGACACCGACTTGCTGATTCTCCTTCTGTACCATGCCAAGGACAGTGGTTTCAAGTTGTACTATCGCAGCGATATAAGACGGGGACCATCTCCTAATCCTGTGTATGATATTCTCAGCATTCAATCATTGTTAGGCAATGACATCTGCAAGTATCTCCTGTTTGTGCATGCTTTCACGGGCTGTGATAGCACATCCAGAATTTTTTCGATCGGTAAAGCCAAAGCATTCGACACACTGATGAAGGTGGCTGAACTCCGTTCAGTTGCAAATACATTCTGTTCTGATTGTTGCCAACACTCTGACATTGAAGCCGCTGGAAGAAAGGCAATGCTTCTGTTGTATGGCTGCAAAACACTTGAATCCACTAACGCACTACGTCATCGAATGTTAGTTGAAAAGGTAGCTACAGCTAAATCTTTTGTTACACCCGAACGTTTGCCACCTACCGATGCGTCCACAAAGTACCACAGCTTTCGCACATACTTTCAAATACTAATCTGGAAGTCTACAGAAGAGAAGATCGATGCAGAACAGTGGGGTTGGTATGTAAAGAATAATTCCTACTACCCTACAGCCTGCGACAAGCCACCAGCTCCAAATTATCTACTCAACATGATCCGCTGCTCCTGCAAGACGAAATGTGCTACTTCAAGATGTGGATGCAAGCGTAATGGAATGCCCTGTTCAGCCGCTTGTGGCGAGTGCCAAATCAGTGGTTGCGATAACAACCCAAGTACCGGTAATCTATCCGATGATAGTGATGAAGAGGATTAATTTCTGTATGTTTGTGACCAGGTATCACTTCTTCTGTAATGAACATAACTTGAAACTGGGAAAAAATAATTGTTGTATTATTGATTATAAAAATCTGTAAAAAGCTATATAACATTATATTTGCGTAATAACTGGTTGTGTTGTATATTGTTGAATTATTTAAAACATTACAACTGAAAGAAAAAGCATCAAATGTATCTCTATAAATAAAAGCGTAAATTATATATTTTTTTTTTTTCGTAGGAAACATCCAGTCCGCCATTTTGAATTTCATTTTTGGGGGTGTTCCCGGGGTCCAATTTTGTCGGATTTTGTATATGTTATTCGGCAATGGTTCCTGAGCTGGAAACAGTTTAGAAAGCGTCTGGAGCAATTTTGCCCAGGTCTAACTACAAATTGCCTGGACTAGGTACGAAAATGTCTGTTTGTAGCTCTACTTAACTCCGACATTACCATATTCTAATCAACTCTATATATTTCTATCCTTAGTATGTGAACTGTCATTGTATTAACATTTGTCATATGGACTATAATAGTCTGCCAATTAACCTTTTCATTTTCATTCATTTCATCTAATATACTATTTCAGAAATGAAGCCTTATATATATGTGTGTGTGTAAGTTTTTTTGCGCACACCTATAGGTCGCTACAATGGTGTAGAACAATGCGGTTTTCACCATTCGATGCGTCTTTTTATTGTGCAGTGCCCATGCTAACAAAAAATTCCCTAACAATTCCTTCCCCCCTTTTAGGAGTACAGTTCTTCCCATGCCTGTACACGCATTTTTTTAATTTTTCATTTTTAATCAATTTTGGCACAAATTAAGTCAATATTTACTAAACATTTAATATCATTCGATTCACAAAAGATTTATTTATCGATTCAATTTAAAAAAAGTATATATTTTTAAAATTCATAAGGAACCTTTTTGCAAAAAACTAAA